>CABHPP010112184.1:0-17170 GCA_902168425.1 Peromyscus attwateri | reverse complement strand
GTGTGTGTGTGTGTGTGTGTGTGTGTCTGTGTGCGCGAGTGTGTGCATGTAATCTTAATAGGAGTGAGAACATGCATTGTATTTTCTTGGTTTTTTTTTTGTGTGTGTGTGTTTGGATGATCTTGCTTAATATTATACATTGTTAATCTACCCATTTTCCTGAAAATTTTGTGATTTCATTTTTAGAGCTGAATAATATTATATTTTATAAATATACCAGATTTATTATTATCTACTCATATGTTATTTCAATTTTCTTGCTATAGTATATATAGTATATAGAGAAGCAATAAACATAGATGTGTAAATATCTCTATGGTAGAATATGTAGTTCTTCTTGGTATATGCCCAGGAGTAGAGTACCTGGGTCATCTACCAATAAAGTATTTTTATTTTAAAAATAAAATTCTGTGGGTCTGTATTAGTCAAGAGAAGTAAAAACACAGAACCACTAGACTACATATATGTGTGTCTGTGTCTGTGTGTGTGTGTGTGTGAGAGAGAGAGAGAGAGAGAGAGAGAGAGAGAGAGAGAGAGAGAGAGAGGTTTTATCAGGGTTAAGAGCCAAAAGGTTGATTCCTACTGGTGTAATTTTAGGACCTTTGTATCTGACATCTGAGGACTGAGATAATGGAGGGGCAATTCAGAGAGAGGGTAGGGGTGTGGGGGTGATAGCAAGGGAGAGAGATTTGTTTTCTTTGTTGTTTTCTTCTACTCAGGCTCAATGAATTTGAGGCCAACACACACTGGATCGTCTTCCCTGAGTCTACAACACAAAAGCCAATATATTCTGGACGCACCCTCACAGGCACATCCAGAAATGCTTCACCAGCAATCTGGGCATGCCTTTAGCTTAGTAAAATTTACAAAGGAAACTAGTCATCACAGGAGCCAAGAAGTTTAAAAGGCATTATTCCAGAAGTAATAGATAGATGACTGGACCCATGAATGATCATCAGATTTTGAGAATTAAAAAAAATCTAGGAAAAATGGAAACATAGAACTAATGAATGGAGACATCAAATGTGCCAATGTTTGGCAATAGCCTATCTTTTGATATCACTACAAGAGGAACTATAAAGGAATTCCATGAAGGGAGATGAAATCACTTTGTAAAGGAGCTCATATTAATTTCTGCATACATTCTGAAGAAATTTTATCACTCAAGGTTATAAGATGAGAAGATGGGAAACAGTCTTGATTTACCTTCTATTTTCTGAGGCATTTTGAAGTCACAGTCTCTATCCACCTTTACAAGATCACAGGGATTTTTTTTGATCATTTTCTTAATTCTTTTCCATTTAGCTTTAAGTAATATATAAATGATATTTTTTACTCTCTAATAGTTGGCTCTTCTCATTGCAAGATCTCAAAGACATCTTAGTAATTCAATGACTAACACAGGATAGAAAACCAGAACTATTTGTTAAAATAATCCATTATTTTCAAAACATTTTAACCCCCTGCTAGGATTCTGTTTCATGTTTCTTTGCCTATTATTAGCATTTTCACATATGTAGGTGGCTCCCAAGTGTAGGGATTAATAAGTAGGTGGGAAGATTTACCACAGTTTTGATTATTTTGTACAGAGTATATTGTATAAAGTCAACTTTCTAATACCTAATTGTTTGCAAACGTTACAACTAGACTGTAAATACTTTAGCATCCTCCCCCAGCTTGATAGAACTTTGGTTACTAACATGACTGCACCATCATACTTTCATTTCTTCGTAGAAAATGTTGCAATAATGCCTCACTTTAATAATTACATACCACTGTGAGCTGTAATCAAAACTTTTCCAGTGTAGAAGACACTGTGATGTCCTGTTAATGTATTCTGCTTTTGTTAGGTTTCTTGATGTAAGGCATTACTTCAAACCAGTGGTTCTCAAACTTCATAATGTTGTGACCATTTAAAACAGTCACTCATTTTGTAGTGACTACCAACCATAAAATGATTTTTGTTGTTCCTTCATAACTGTAATTTTGCTACTGTTATGAATCATAATGTAAATATCTGTGTTTTCCAATGGTTTTAGGCAACCTCTATGAAAGGGGGTCATGACCCACAGGTTGAGAACCACTACTTTAGCCCAATTCTTATGATTTAGTGTATATAGCACTGCACAATTTAATCCATCATATGCTCTGAAGTCACTTGACAATTTGCAAATGCTACATTGTTTTGCTATCTGTTCATGTCTGCCTATAATGTTCCTAGATCTCATCTGTCTGTCTGTCTGTCTCACTGTCTATCTATCTATCTATCTATCTATCTATCTATCTATCTATCATCTATCTCTATCTATCTATCTATCTATCTATCATCAATCTATCTATCTCTATTTATCTATCTATCTATCTATCTATCTATCTATCTATCTACCTATCTATATCTATTTATCATCTATCTTCTATCATCTATCATCTATTTGTTCTGATTTCAGAAGTGAATTTGAAGTCTCCTGAGACAGATCTTCTTCTTCTATAACTTTGGATCAAATTTTCTATAAGGAGAGAAAATTAAATAGAAAATGAGCAGGGAAACACCTTCTGTTTTCCAGATGTATCTTTTGTTACTATTAATGTTACTGATTTCCCTGTGGACCATGTCAGGAAGGCACTTTCTTAATGGCAACAATTGTTTTCTTGTTGATTATGACTTTGACTCATCGAACAGGAAGCCAATATGCGGCCATCAACACCTACTCTGTGGAGCGACTTGATTTACAGATGGAAGTCAGTCAAGTAATTCCCCCTGCTCAATGGGAAACAAAGTATTTCATTATCTAAAATTAACTCCCTATCTAGGTTTCTCCTGTGCAGACAGTTGCTGTTTGGACACTGTGATGCGGGAATTATCAGATAATATTTAGGTTAACATTGGAAGTGACAAAGCAATACTCCTACATGATTTTGGGTTTCAAAATACAGTTGTATGTAATTGTTCAACATTATAGAAATATATCATCCAGCAGACATGAAAAATTGTGTAAAATATGTAAAAAAAAAATAAAGATTTCAAGACCTTAAAATATATATGCTCTTTTTTTTTCTCGTTGTTGGCAGAGGAGTTTGCAGGATACATGAAAGGTTTTGCTTCGTGGTTAATGAACAAAGGCAGTCTTTTGTTCTACTCAAAATATCAATGGTTTGCTAAGGATAAAAGTAGGCTAATTTTAGCAAAGAAAATGCCACTTAGAAATGCAAGTGACCATTGCCATAGAAGATGCCATATTGTGATGTTGATGACTGATGCCTGCACCAACACAATAAGATGCCTGGAAGATTTCAGAAGGAGCTGTGATTGCCATACAGACCTCAGTTTCCAGAGGAGACAGCAAACTCACTCGGTGCAGCACAGTAGCTCTGCGAACAAGGATACTATGTATGGAGGAAAACGTAAAACGTGAAAAAGGCAAAGAGAAGGCACCTGCAATACACAGGCACAGGGAGGTAAAAAGAGCAGAATGTGAGGGAAAAAGCATAAAAGCCATGGGAAAAGACGGAAAGAGATTTAAAAACTCTAAGTCATCAGAAGTCCAGCTGTAGTTAAGTGGTCATTATTAAACCCCAATGAAAATTTTCAAGAGCTTTGAAAAGGGGTGGGGAAACAAATGTGTGTGTGTGTGTGTGTGTGTGTGTGTGTGTGTGTGTGTGTGTGTATACACACACACACACACACACATATAACTTGTAGTGTTAAAATACAGTATTCAACTAGTATCATTAAATAACATAGTTATTTGTATTGGTTACAGTTTCATTAGGATTTTAAAATAAGTTTACCTAAGACCTAATTAGATAATTATAAATGGCTCTCCTTTGTGTTTAAAGTCCACTTAAGGAGCCCTGCTCTGGCTTTGTCTGCCAAAGTACCCCGTGTAAGCAGGTGGACTGCAATGGCCATCTGGTCACTGGACAGAAGCCCAGAACAAGACAGACATTACTGATATTTAGCTGTACCCACGCTCTACTACCCAGGAGAGAGAACTTATGGAAGTGTCAACCTAGAAAGCAGTGGTAAGACTCAGATACAAACCCTAATGCCAATTGTAGAATTGCTACCCCAGCTAACATTGCTATTAGCCCTTTTGGTTACCCTTGTCATGTAGTGTTCTAGCAACTGCCAGGAAATTCTATCTTGTATACCTCCCACAAGTTTCTTACTTCACTGATAAATATATAACTAAACAAAGGCTCAGAGAAGTTAGTAATTCCTGAGAATTTTAAAGTTAACTAAAAAAAAATAATAACTTTATATGATAGATATTTAACTGTGCTGGTTTTATATATTCTATAGACTGTAAATTAGAGAAATGTAGCCTTTGCCATGTGTTTGACTCCATAAAAGGAAACCCTTTTAACTTAATTCCTTCTTGTGAAATTTCTTCATTTCACTTTCCCTGATAGACTTACTTATCAGGAGACTAAAAACAAACAAGAAATCCTAAAAAAAAAATGCAGCAGGTTGTAGTCACACATTTATTTTGATGTGCATATATATGTAACAATAACATGAGTTGTTTCTTTAATAGAAAAAAAGGCCATGAATTTGAAAGGAAGCCAAGAATGGGGTATCATGGAAGGTTTGGAGGGAGGAAAATAAGGGTGACATAATTATGTTTTAATTTTTAAAACTTAAAGAAAAAAGTATATATTTTGAAGTAAATATATATATATATAGTATTTTTAATGAAAAAGAATATTTTGTTAAGAATATATAAGGTGGAATGTAGAACATTACAATTTAGAGTTCCCTACTTCATGGCCAATCTTTTTGACATACATGTTTAAAACTTTCTCTGAGAAGGAGGCTTGGAAAAAGTTGGAGAGAGGGAATTTGGAAAGGACTGGAAGAAGGAAAGGAGAAGAAGCAGTTATATAATTACATTAAAATTTAAAATCTATAAAAATAAAAAGTAAATGCTAAAAACAAACACAAAATAAAAAAATAACTTTTCCTGAGTAATTTGCTACTAACAATGCTTTCAGTAACTATAGCAAATAACAAAACTAATATTAGACCCTCTGGGAAATTGAACTGTAGTCTGCAACTATGTGTTTTAGTAAATGTACTAGAAGTAAATTAAACATTCTTCTGTATTAAAACACCTAAATTAAAAAAAAAATCCTCATCAAAACGGTTCACTTGTGAGACTCTAACTATTTGCTCAGGCTGAAAATATAAATGTAACAGGAAAAATTCTCAGATATAGTAACTAACTGATCACATTATTCTAGCTACTTAAAATTAACCTCTATGTTCTTTAACCAAAATGAGCTGAAATTTAGACCTGCTTGGAAGTGTGTCTTCCCTGAACATGTATTATGAGTCAGAATTAACAGCAATGGAACTATTAGTTCAGGAAGAACACAGGAAATCTAAACAAATCAAAATCATACTATGGAAGAGAACTGAGCTCAATGAGCCCTCAGCAAAGATGATGATGAACTGAAATACCCTTTGACCGGGAGAACACAGAGGTCATTTGCTACCCACTTCTCCCCTACTTTATGTAAATCAGAAGTGATGTTCAAGAGATAGGAGATAATCTGTGAGTAAAGACAGAATTTAGAACTGTCTCCTTTTACTATTCATTTATCAACACTTAAGGAAAACTGTTGGTTATCTTGTTGTCTTTTTAGTTATCATTATACTATGAAGCAATCCCTACTAACATATCCTACTTAAAGCTATCTTTGTGTTTTCTCTCTTTATCCATGCCTGGAACCACTTTAACAACACCATTTTAAAAGATAGGCCAAGTACATTAAACATTATGAGAAGGGACTAGATGCAGAGAGAAGGTACAAAAGGAAATTGTATCTGCCCTTTCTCATAACACATACTGAGGCTTATGTAATGATAGATAAGAATAACTCGCCGGGCGGTGGTGGCGCACGCCTTTAATCCCAGCACTCGGGAGGCAGAGGCAGGTGGATCTCTGTGAGTTCGAGGCCAGCCTGGTCTCCAAAGCGAGTTCCAGGAAAGGCGCAAAGCTACACAGAGAAACCTTGTCTCAAAAAACCAAAAAAAAAAAAAAAAAAAAAGAATAACTGACCAGGTCCTGCTTAATAGGAAGGAATTTATGCCTGGTACTGTAAACCAAGCTCAGTTTCCATCATTGGTGGGACCATAGGCCCTAGTGGAACACCTTTTACTGCTACTGCACTAAACCAGTGTAATTTTAGCTCCATTCTCAATGTGGATCCATTTTCACATATGAGAGCATCTCTCACCCCTAACCAAAGGAGCCTCTTTTCTTTATCAGATAGAAATCACACCAAAAGTTATAACTGGTCAAAATGCAGAGAACAACTGACGGTGGAGACCCCGGACCACTGATGTCTCTACAACACAATCCTCTAACCAAGATGCAGAGGACATTGCAGAAGAGGCTGAAAAGACTGTAAGAGCCAGAGGAGCAGTATGGGACATCTGCTGCCAGACAGTCTTCCACATATGACAGGAAAGCTGCACCCAGGAAATGTCAACACTGTGGTTGCCTATACAAGATCTAAAACTGACACCACTGATTGATATGCTAATGTAGATGTGGGAATTTTCACAAGACTTCTCTCCTTGAGGAAGAACTGGAGGCAATTAATGTTTATCCAGTGAGGAGGAATCAGTCTTGTCCGGGGATGTGGCTCCTGATAGACTAGCCAATTCTAAAAGGTCACCCCAAAATACATATGAGAAACAATGGATGATCTCAGCAGGCTGTGTTTGTAAACGTGTATACATGTACATAAAGATATGTAACAATTACAATTAAAGAATATATGATGGCTTCAATGGGGTATAAGTGTAAAATATGAGAAAAAAATGAATCTAATGAAAATAACTAAGTAGAAGTTATATAAAAAACACTGAAATTTAAGAAACTTTTTCTAGATGAAATAAGTATGTCATGTACAGCAAAGTAACGATTATTGAATGAATATAGATTAATATAATTTGTCCAATATTAGAAAAAAGGCAAATTACATATAGAAGAAAAAGCTTAAGGATATTCACTTATTTTTTTGTCAGAAGCAATGAAGAATTAAGTACTGTGTGGTAATATTTTCAAAGAGCTACAATAAAAGGAAAAGGCCATTTCCAGAGAAAATGTTCATGGAAATTTTGGTGAAATAATGATGCTTTTTGGTAAATGTAATTAGAGGATTCATAAAAATGTAATATAATAAATATTAAACAATCCATGTAGATAGAAAGAGATCTTAACAGCAATAAAATCACATTAAGGGGATAACAACACCACAAGTTATATAAATGCACTATCTGTAGACCATTATGTTTATGAGATGTTTTAATATCCAGTTCTTCAAAGGTCAACATGGAACTCTCAGATTTTTATTGTTGATGGCTTTTGTCTTCTTCACTATGAATTCCCGTTTCTTTTTATGCTAACTGTCTCTTTTTGGAGAGTTGCAATGTTGAATATCATGTGTCTTCTTCTTCACTATGAATTCTTGTTTCTTATACTAATTCACTGTCTCTTTTTGGAGGGCAGCAATGTAGAATATCATGTGTCTTCTTCATTGTGAATTCCTGTTTCTTCTTATGCTAATTCTCTCTGTCTCCTTTTGGAGGGCTGCAATGGTGAATATCCTGTATCTTGTATACTATGGATTCTGTGTACGATCTTGATTTAGTAGGCAGTTCAGCTTCTGATACGAGCTTCTATAGCCTTAATTTCATTGTTTCATAGGCCTGAGATGTGACTCAGCCCACAAACTGTTTTGCAGAGTTTAGTTTTATTGTGTGCATGGAATAACAGACATAGAGGTTACTCTGGGTCAGAGTCCTAGTACAGCAGGTGTTAGAGCAGGAAGTATTAAGATGGGTCTACTCAGGTCAGGAGCAAAGACTTTTCCAGTAGGCCTTTGCCTAGCTCACTCAACCTCTCTCTGGGTTCTCTATATTGCTTTCAGTGCTCTCAAAGTTGCTAGCTTCTGTTCCATTCAGGGTGTTACCTTGCCCACACACAGCTCATCTCTCAGCCACAGGCTTGTTTCTCTGAGTGATGGTGAGCCCACTCTTGTTCAGTGGCCCAGCAGACCCAGCATATCAGCTTCTATTGCCTCAGGTATGATGACCACACTCTCAGTCATAGGACTAACTGGTCTTTCACCATGGTCAGGAAATGCTCCTTTGGCAGAGACGTGGACAATGGTTAGTTCCACCTCTGAGTCTTGCCTGCATTTGGCAATATAGTCTTCACCTGCTTATTATCAGCTTCTCAAAATCACTTGCTTCACTTTGGTCACTATTAGTATTTATAAAATGGGTGTGTGTGCCTGGTGGTCTTTGCTCCACTGTGACTAAAAAAAAAAAAAAAGAGCCAATTTTTTGTTAACTCACTGGTGTTGATTTTGAATTCAAATAGAAATATTTAGGAGATTCTAATTTCTGTTATTTTTGTTTTTTCTCCATTTTCTCAAATCCTGCTTACTTATTTACATATTATGAAGAAAATCTACCAGATTTAGCCTGGAGAAGCCTTTGGGCTGGTTAATCATTCAGGCTTCTAGCAGCAGTTCAGCCGAGACTCATTCGGATGAGGACTCAGAGGCCTCCAGTCTGAGGAAACAAGACCAGCTGAGGATCCGGCGAGGTGAGATAGCTGTGGCTCATTCTGTCTCTCTGACCTTCCAGCATTTGGAAGGTCAGAGAGACAGCATCTGACCTCCAACAGTCATGGGAAGAAACAATAGTGTTTAATATATATTTTTTAGATATGAGTTACTACTATATAATATTTTAAGTAAAAGTTCTTATGGAATTCATGATTTCAAAAGAAGAATAAAAGGTCGTGAATTTGAGGAATGGGACTATAAGGGAGCAGAGAAGGGGAGAATAATGTAACTGCAGTACTTATATATGAAGATCTCAAAAAATTAGTTTAAAAACATTACTTGAAAAATTACTATCAGTTACAGACTTAGCGTTTCAATTAAATAGTATAATATACTATATGAGCCACATACATAATATTAATTTACTGGAAAGCAAATGGCTGCTTGCTTAGGTAGACTGAACCTTTTAAAATGCTAGTTAACCACTGTGTGGCCCCAAGAAGGTTGCATTCCTTTGTCAGTTAAAATGTGTGATTTGGAGAAAAGCAACACACTTCAAGTGAGACATGTTATTTACTGCAGTTTCAAACAGGCAAATTTATTTATTGAAGTTTCCTATCATATAACATCTGTGACAGAGGTTAAAGATTATATTTTCTTGTCATAAACCAGAGAAAGGAAGCAAGAAAGGAAGGATGTGAACTTTATTAATGTTAGCAAGACTTCTACAGTAAGTTAAATCACTTGAGAAAACAATTTTAAATCATTCATGTTTACTTCATCAGTTTGATGATTTGATAATCACACATAGTTTATAATATATCCTAAAGATCCATAATAATTCTACTAATTTTAAATTTTTATTATACATAAAAATCTAAATAAAATTTGTAGAATTAACATAATAAGGAAATAACCAAGCTCTGTCTATATATTTTTTGCAATTCATACTCTTTGTATTTTTTTGTTTTGTTTTTTTGTTTGTTTGTTTTTTGTGTTTTGAGACAAGGTTTCTCCATGTTGTTTTGGTGCCTGTCCTGGATCTCGCTCTGTAGACCAGGCTGGCCTCAAACTCATAGAGATCCGCCTGCCTCTGCCTCCTGAGTGCTGGGATTAAAGGCGTATGCCACCACTGCCTGGCTGCAATACATACTCTTTATTAATGTTAATTAACATAGTTTTCATTGCTAAAAGTTTTGTTCTCTTGTTATTGACATCAGATTATCCTTCTTTTCTTATTTAAAAATTTTGTTAGTTCAAAATATTTAGATCATATTCACCCATCCACTTCCACTCACCCCATACACTCTTCTTGGTTTTAGGGCCTTGCAAAGGGATGTGATTTAAGGAAAACCTGACTATTTCCAAGCATCTATTTCTGCCAGTTACTCTTCAGCTAAAGATGAAACTTCTTTCCCATCTTCCCTTCCTTTGCTGGAATTTTGTCTGGCTTGAGCTTTCCTGAGTCTTGTGCATGGTTCAATAACTGCTATGAGTTCACATGTGCAACTGCTCCACTGTGTCTGGAAAGTACTGTTTTAGTGTAATCATCCTCTGCCTCTGTTCTTACAACAGTCTTTTTACCCCCTCTTCACAAGGGTCTCAAATTCTTGGGAAGAAGATGTGTGATATAGATACCCTATTTAGGGCCCAACATTCCATATTCTTTTGTTCTTTAACATTAAATATGTATTTGTACTACAGACAGATTCAAATTTAATATTTCTGTTTTCTGATTCTTGGCCAATTTATTATCTTGTGCATTCCTCTTACACGATTGCAACACTATCTAACAGTGACCTATAGCCATATAAAACTAAATTTAACATTTTTCTTCGTTTGTGTTTGGTATCTAATTAGAAAGACATCATGTAATTGATTAAAAGCCATATGTGAGCCATGTTTCCTTAGGCATATGCTAGAACAGAAATAAATCATTAACTATAATTAACCTCAAATTTATTTCCATTAATATAATAAGGTAAAATTAGATTTTAATTTTTGTCCTGAGATTTATGAAAGAAGTAAAAGTGAGCTCTGGTGCATGTTTGGTGGTTGAAACTGTAAGATATCTTGGCTGTAGGATTGTTGCAAAATGTGGCTGACTGCTCCCACAACAGTTGACAACTCAGCTTTCTTCTATTGGCTTAAAAATGTCCATGGAAGTTTTTGCCCAGCATTTTGACATTATGCTTAAAATGCATAGTCTATCCGTTGTCAACTACGCCCTTTTCCAGTACTAGTGTCCACTTCCAAGACATCACAGAAGGGCTATCCCTTCAGTACGATGTCTCTGGCTATCTAGGATAAATTTGGCCCAGAGTAAAGGGCAGAGGAATGATTCACCTTCCATTTTTTAAAAAGGGTGCTGGATTTTCTCCAGTTAGTTTATGGTTCCGTTCATTTTCCACATCAAGAGAGAACTTGGCTACATGCTTCTCTGCATAAGATCAGTGAGAAAAAAAACAGCTAGATACTGTGGAAAACCCTGACTTGTCTTTTCACACACATGGATGTTTCAGTGTTGATAAAATGCAGGCTACAACATGCAAGAAGCTCACAATCCTTTAACAGTGACATTTCCTAATGTATACCAGTTTCTCTGACAGTTGCTTCACCTTTGGACACTCAATGATACCCAATCCTCCCTGAGTGCACATCCTCCCTAAAGGACTCTTTGCCACACTCTTGTCACTGAGCTTGTGGTGGAAAAGCTGTTCTCATTGGTAATTTCAGTTTTCAGGCCATTTTTTTCTTCTCTATAATGATAATTCATCCTCATCTCTGGCTACTGAATGTGCTGCTCATTTCTCTGGGAAAATGAACAGTTCCTTGTTTCTGAGATTGGAGGCAGTTCCTGGGGCATTTCCATGTATTCACATGTCCTTCTCTAAGCTTTCAACCCTGTTGATACTTCCTTCATACTTCTCCTGCCTGTTCCCATGGAGGAAACCCCTGTGTCCCCATAGAAAAATAAACACTCCTTTCAATTATCATTTTAGCCTGATATTATTTATCACATTTCAGACATCAAACAAAACAAACTTTTCTACTGATATAATATTCTTTAGATATACTCTATTTCTTTTCACTGCAGGATGGCTGATATTTTTTTTGTCTGTTTTCTCCAACTGCCCCTGTTTTAAGGGGCAATGTGTTAAGTATTATTACTAAGATAAGGATTTCATCTGAGTGCCAGCATCTTTTCAGACCTACATGTCCACAACCAAACCAATTTGTTCCTCAACCATCATTTCCCATCTCAAGAAACATATTTCTTTCTTATTACTCAAGCCCTAAAAGTAGGAGTTGATTGACAGATTTCATTGCTAGCTTCCGTATTTATGTAGTCCTTGTATTCCTACCTCCTTCTTTGCCATGCAAATTAAATCATATTCACAGTAAGCAGGATGCTTCTTTTGACATGTTCATTATACCATATAACAGTCAAGCTTAAACCCCTCTGGATATCCTCCAATTTAGTTTCAAATCCTTAAAGATACCTGCAGGCATCCACCTGGTTGCCCTGTTGAATCTTTCTTCTCTATTCTTGGGAGACCACTTTGCTTATTCAGATGATGTTTTTTATTATTTTTCCCCAAAGATGCCACAGGCACTTGGGCTTCATTGAATTTGTACTTAAAGATTTTTTTTTGTCCTGAAAAGTTGTTCTCATACTTACCTTTGTAAATCTTTCTCTTTCTTTGCTGAAGTATGAAATTCATTGTGAAGTCCATTCTGTTCATTTGTTCCTATCATACAATGTATCTTTGCTTTTTACACCTTTGTTTACCTACCATACAAGGCACCAATATCTCATATACATTTTGCTCCTTTCTCATGTTCATTTTTAACTACTTCATAGTTTTGGTGATGGCAAACATTTGTGTTTTGTTGATTACCACTGTGTTCTTGGATTTTAGTACTGCCAGATACATGGCAGACCATCTAAAAATAACACTAAACAGTTGATTCTTGGGTCTTGGTTGTGAACTGGAGACAGGTATAAAAATACTATAGCAAACTTGTTCAAGTCATTGTTATTTTCTCCTATAACACACCAGCTTATTTTGTGTGGCTTGAACTATTGAAACTTAATCTTGATGTTACAATAGAACATTTTGTCATTTTTGAGATAATAGAAGAACTTTTAAAGTTAATGCATGTGGACATTGAGGAAAATGCTGTGGATGATTGATTGATAGATAAAACTCTGATTGGCCAGTAGCCAGGTAGGAAGGATAGGGTAGGTGGGACAAGGAGGAGAAGAATTCTGGGAAGTGGAAGGCTGAGGCAAAGAGATGCTGCCAGTCCCCACCATGAGAAGATGTTAAGATACTGGTAAGCCAGGAGCCACGTGGCAACTTATAGATTAATAGAAATGGGTTAATTTAAGATATAAGAACAGCTAGCTAGAAGCCTGATCCATTAGGCCAAAACAGTTTAAATAATATAAGAATCTGTGTGTTTATTTTATAAGTGGGCTGCGGGACTGCAGGGCCTTGGCGGGACCTGGAGAGAAACTCTCCAGCTACAGGAAAAGTCAAAATAAATAATTTTCTTTTAGTTCAAGTTAAATCAACAATAATATAACATTGGATATAGAGACTAAGACCAACACTAAGCCAGATCAAAATTTTAGGTGATAGCAAACTGAAGGCCAGTTTAGTGGAACCAGTTTGTTAACTAGATAGGAGCAAAGTAATAAAAGATTCTTTGTCACAAAGAGATATAGGATGCCTGTAATAATTTGGTAATATTTTTAAGATTTTACATACACTTCTATCTATCTATCTATCTATCTATCTATCTATCTATCTATCTATCTATCCTACCTACCTATCTGCACATATATATATATTACATGTATATGTGTGTGTCACTGTGTGGAAAACTGGTCCTCTGCAAGAACAGCATGTGCTCTTAATCAGTGAGCCATTTCTTCTGCACTGAGTAACACTTTAAATACCTGAGTTACATTTTGTTGTGAAGATGCAGAACACAGTCCTATACTCCAGCTAAGAAGTCATGAAGACCTAACTTGCAGGATTTGGATGGGCAGATACAAACAATCTCAATGGGCTCACAGAGATACTAAAGTAGATACACAAATTTTTGATGACTGAAAGAGGTAGGTGGTTGCAAAGCTAGCTAGCTAGGAATGTAGCAAGTAGATATTATAGTCACACATGGTTATATAGGTGCATAGATAAAGTTTCACATTATTAGTGTGATAGTTATTTAATGTATTAGACTTAGCAGTAGATTGCACAGATATTTTGTGAGATATTTTCCTTAATGAGTCTGTGAAGATGCTTCTGTATTAGAGTATCATTTGGAGTGATAGGAGTGATATAAAAGATTATCCTCCTTAATGTGGATTGACCACATTTGGTGTGTTGAAGGCCTATTAAAACAAATGCACTAAGTGATAATTGGAACTTCCAGACTACTTTGAGCTGATCCTCACTCAGCTCTTTCTGCCTTCAAACAGAACTGAAACTCTGTCTCTCCCTGTATCTGGAATCTGAGATTTTGCACTAGAACTACACTAACATCGCTCCTGCATTTTCATTTTGCCAAGTGGGGATGTTGGGCATTTTGGACCACCATAATCACATGAGCAAATACCCTGGAGTAAATCTGTCTCTCATTATATCTTCTGTCTTAACTTTTTCTGTCTCTCTGTCTCCTCCATGCATATGCACATCATTTATACATCAGTTTCTTTTTCTGAGCATTCCAAATAATATAACTAAATTATGTCCTATTTATTTGATTTTCTATTTTGTTTGAAGTTTGCAAATTAAACTGCAAAGATTTTTTTTATACGATGTAGATCTTGTCTTGGATCCTTTAGACAATCATTTCTTTGCCATTTTAATGTCACTACGAGTTCCTTTCCTTTCCATCTGCACCAACGTTTGCTTTTGACATAGTTAGAAAAAGGACTGAATCTACCAACTTGAACTCAATCATCAGGGGAGTCTTTGCTCTGGAGGAGATGGGAATGGGGGGTATGCTGGGGGAAAGCCGGAGGGTGGGTGTGGGAGGGGGGAGAACAAGGGAATTCATGGCTGATATGTAAAATTAAATTAAATTATAAAATAAAATTTAAAAAAAGAAAAAGCAAAACTCTAGTCCCGTAGGAAAGATCTTCATTCCTTCATGTGCTATTTTAGTCCACTGTAACTTCCCCCATGCAGTTTCCTTTGAATGTAATTTTCCTGTCTTCATTGTCTTGGTTTTCTTTCTCTAGGTATCCCTTCTCATAGGAAATCATCCCTGATCATAATCTCTCCTTGTGTCCTGTACAATTCTGTCATAAAATACATTATACAATTTGAATACAAATAAACTGATGATAGAAAATATGATGGGATGTAAGAGTTAGCAATTATATACCTTTAACACAATTTTCCAACTCCTAAAATACAGGTGGTCTTCATGAGTATTTGTTTAAAAATTATTCCAAGGTGAGTGAAAATTATCTACCCCTTGCAATAAGTGAAATTATTGTGTATCACTAATTTATAGAGTGATGGCTTTCTTCACTTTACATTTTAAAAAAGATGTATTTTTTATGTGCATGCATGCATGCTTTGCCTGCATGTATGTACATATATAATATGCATACAATGCCCATGGAAGTCATGAGAGTGCATTGGGTCCCCTGGAATTGGAGTCATAGTTATAAATATTTGTGAGTCAGCATGTGAGTCCTCTGAAGGGGGAGCAAGCACTCTTAACCTCTTCGCCATCTCTAGCACCAATTTTAAAGTTAAAATGAATCAAAAGGATTTAAGATGAAGTAAACTAGGCAAAATAAATGTTTTCTTTCTTGGTAATAAAGAGAGAAGTCTGTACACTTTTGGAATGTGACTAAGTAGTTCCCCAAAGCTGCCTGAGTATGTTCATCATAACACACAGTTTTTTCCTAAACAAATGACTTTCAAGACTTGCCATTGCCTTTGTTTCATCAGATTTTGACTAATGAATGGAAGATTAAGGAGTCATAGTCATTATGGAAGCACATAACATAGCATGAGTATATGTAAGACAGAGGTCAATTTTCAGGAATTAGTGATTTCCTGTAGCCAGAAGTTTTCCTGTGTCCCACCTGACCCATGGTCAGGACAAATCTTTCTCACCTGACAGTCCTGCAGCCGCTCAGACCCAAGTAAACACACAGAGGCTTATATTATTTACAAACTGTATGGCCATTAGTTCAGGCTTATTACTGATTAGCTCTTACACTTAAATTAACCCACAATTCTTATTTATGTTTAGCCATGTGGCTTGGTACATTTTTTCAGTTCTGCTTTCACATCTTGCTTCCTCTGTGTCTGGCTGACAACTCCTCATTCAGTCCTTCCTCTTCCCAGAATTCTCTTCATCTGCTTACCCTGCTTATACTTCCCGCCTGGCTACTGGCCAATCAGTGTTTTATTAAACCAGTGTACAAAAACATTATCCCACAGCATTCTCCTTCTCTGTTTAATTAAAAAGGAAGGTTTTAACTTTAACATAGTAAAATTATATACATAATAGACATCATCCATCAATCTCCTGCCATGTCCTAGCTCCTGAGGAACAAACTCAGGTTGTCAGGTTTGATGTGAAGCACCTTTATCCTTTGGGGCATCTTTTTGGCCCATAATGACTCAATTATTACAGCTAAAACTCCATGGTCAGACATAACAGCAAAAATGCACACTGAATAGGTTATAAAAATCAACTGGGGAGAAAATAACTTATAATGAAATCCAATTAGTTTTATGTGTACTATTATTAATGTGTTTGTTAAGAAGCATTTGCTTCATTTGTATATTGTTTATCTTGCTTAAAAGTTTTAAGCTATTATAGTTTCTATGGTTTCTTAAATCTAATCTTGATATTAAATCCGGGCCACAGAGTTACTTTGCTGTTATGTTTTGTTTTTATAGATTGATTTTTTTTCCTCTGTAGGGAAAGCCGTGAACATACAGGTATTGAAGACTTGTTCTCACAGTGTAATACTCTGAGGGGGTGGTAGAGACTTTCTGAAATAGAACCTGGTGAAAGACTTTAGGCTACTCGATATTTGCAAAAGAAATTGTATGGCTTCTATTTCTTTTTCATGCCCCACCTGTGAGGTGAGCACCTTTGGCCTACCAAATGCTCTTTGCTATGATATGATGCCTCAACACAGGCCCAAGAGCTGTGGGGTCAATCACAGATTGCAGCTGCCAAAACTGTGACCCCATACAAATGATACCTCTTTATTAGTTTATTGTCTTGATGATAATTTCATACAGTAACAAAACTCTTACTGAAATAATTGCTAATATTGTCACTAATTATTACCAATATGCATACATTATTGTGTTACTTTGCCATATGAATCTAAGAAATTACTATAAACTTAGTATAACATCAAAGACTGTATGAACCAGAAATTAGGAAGTACCCTGAGGACTGGATAAGACTGCTGTCCTTGTGAATACACAGAAGTTGTGATTGTCTGCACAAGACAAGCATGTGATCAAACCAGTCAACATTATACCATGGGAGGGGGGAATCTCCTGAACCCCCCCCCCCC
>CABHPP010112183.1:0-18949 GCA_902168425.1 Peromyscus attwateri | reverse complement strand
TTTTTTTTTTTGTTGTTGTTGTTGTTGTTTTGGTTTTTTTTGTTTTTTGTTTTTTTGTTTTTTGTTTTTGTTTTTGTTTTTTTGTTTTTTTTTTGACAGGATCTCCCCACTAGGTATTTGTGGATGGTCTGGAACTAGCTATGTAGAACACATTGGCCTTGAATAAAAGAGAACCACACCACCCACTCATGACTCCATCATAGGATTAATGGCTTTCACTACCATTCCCACTGATCATTTTCTTGATTGATGATTGATGTAGGCGGGCCCAGTCCACTTGGGGACAATGTCATCCCTGGTGAGGTGGTCCTGCATGGTATAAGGAAGTAGGTTGAGTCACCTATGAAAAACAAGCTGGTAAACAGCATTCCTCCATGACTTCTGTTTCAGTTCCTACTTCAAATTTCTTTTTTTTTTTTTCTCAAGGCAAGCTTTATTTTTCAGAACACAAACAGAATATCACACAACAACTGTGAAAAAACAAATCCTTGGGCTATATAAGCATATGTGGTGCTGCTCAGTCATATATATAATAGTTCCACATTTTTTTTCTCTTTTAGGAATCAACATACAGTTTTCTACAGTGGGTAAAACAATTTACATTCCTACCAATGACATCATGTTGTTGCTTCTATTCAGTTTCCTTGCTAGGTAACACAGGTACCCTGATAATCCATTGTGATTTTGATTTTCATTTCCCTGACGACAATTGACACTGAACACTTATTCATAAACTTGGCCACCATTTCTGGCCACCTTGTCATTTTGACAAGGCAGCTACTCGGTTCTTTTGTGCATTAATTAATTAATTTATTTTTTTAATTCTATGACATAGCCTTTATTTAACTTGTTCTTCCATTACCTAATGTGTTCCCAGATAAACATACTATTGCTCCTTTACACTCTCCAGTGTCTGCTCATATCTCACCTTCTCACAAAGGCCATCTGTAGCCTTTTCATATAGCCAGCTATGGTTATTTCACATTATATTCTACCTCTCTACCTACAGCATGTAAAACAGTACCTGGAAACATCTACTCAATAAACATACAAAGCAACAAAACATACTGTACTCTTTTCCTGTGAGTAATTCTTCAGTCACCTTTACTTACATATACTATGTACGCAGTACATGAAACTGGTTTATCATTGCACCAAGTGTTTCTTCCCAATCGGGCCTCTCAGGGGTGAAAATTTCTATGTAGCTCTGGAACAAAATCATCCTCTTCAGACTGTATTGAGGACTTCATCTTCTTTCTTTAGGTTGGATTTTTCCTTCTAGTGCTTTCTGTAAGGCTGGGTTTGTGGATAGGTATTGATTAAATCTGGTTTTATCATGGAATATTTTGTTTACTCCGCCTATGGTGATTGAGAGTTTTGCTGGATATAATAGTCTAGGTTGGCATCCGTGATCTCTTAGTGTCTGCATAACATTTGTCCAGGACCTTCTAGCTTGCATAGTCTCTATTGAGAAGTCTGGTGTTATTCTGATAGGTTTGCCTTTATATGTTACTTGGTCTTTCTCCTTTGCAGCTCTTAATATTTTTTCTTTGATCTGTATGTTTAATGTTTTGATTATTATGTGGCAAGATGACTTTCTTTTTGGATCCAGCCTATTTGGTGTTCTGTAAGCTTCTTGTATCTTCATAGGTATTTCTTTCTTTAAGTTAGGAAAGTTTTCTTCTATGATTTTGTTGAATATATTTTCTGTGCCTTTGAGTTGGTATTCTTCTCCTTCTTCTATCCCTATTATTCTTAGGTTTGGTCTTTTCATGGTGTCCCAGATTTTTTGGATGTTTTGTGTTATGACTTTTTTGTCTTTAGTGTTTTCTTTGACTGACGAATCTATTTTCTCTATTGTGTCTTCAGTGTCAGAGATTCTCTGTTCCATCTCTTGTATTCGGTTGGTTATACTTGTTTCTGTAGTTCCTGTTCGTTTAGTCAGGATTTCTATTTCCAGCATTCCCTCAGCTTGTGTTTTCTTTGTTGTCTCAATTTCTTTTTTCAGATCTTGGAATGTTTCTTTCATCTGTTTAATTATTTTTTCTTGGCTTTTGCTTTCTTCCAATTTTTTGTTTATTTTTTCTTCCATTTCTTTAAGGGAATTTTTTATTTCCTCTTTAAGGAAGTTTTTCATTTCCTCTTTAATGGAGTTTTTCATTTCCTCTTTAAGAGAATTTTTTATTTCCTCTTTAATGGAGTTTTTCATTTCCTCTTTAAGGGAGTTTTTTATTCCCTCTTTAATGGAGTTTTTCATTTCCTCTTTAAGGGAATTTTTTATTTCCTCTTTAATGGAGATTTTCATTTCCTCTTTGAGGAAATTTTTTATTTCCTCTTTAAGAATATTTTTTATTTCTTCTTTAAGGGCCTCTATCATCTCCATCTTCTTTAAGTCATTGTTAGGATTAATTTCTTCTGTTTCTTCTGCCTTGGTATGTTCAGTACTTACAATTGTAGGGTCGGTAGGTTCTGGTGTTGTCATATAGGCCTTTATATTGTTGCCTGTATTTTTCCGCTGGCGTCTACTCATCTCTTTCTTTGCTCAGTGCAGATGGTGTGAGACCCTAACCCTTCAGGCTTACACCTCTAAGCCTCAGAAATGAGAAACTTCAGGCACCGGGAAATGAGAAACTAAAAATCTGGTTCTCTGGGCAAGCTGACCACCCCTGTTCTCAGTCGGTGAGGTATATATTTACGATTCTGGTGATCTGGTTTGGTGGTTGTGTGGTCTTAATAAGTTCTTTTGAGAGCTTCTTGAAATACAGGATCCAAAGACACCTCTTACTCCGTGGCTTGCTGTATAGCTGGGTGACTGGCCCCTGATGTCTTCCTCCTTCTCTGGCTCCTCGATCCTTCAGGTTCCGGCGAGCACCGCAGTGTCCTCCCTTGTTGCCTCTGTAGCCACAGCTGCACTGATCCCTGCCAGGGAGCTCAGGTCTCACAGGGCGCTGTGCTCTCCACTAGTTCCCCATTGAGAAGCAATCAGCAAGGTGATTAACATCCACTGTGCGGGCACGGGAGTCCCTGATCCTTGTAGCTCCTCTTCTTGCGTTCACCCAGCTCTGTCGTGCCCCAAAGGGTCACCCGGGGAGCCCCCGGCCGCTGCTCCTTCCCTGTGCTTGCTACGACCACGACGCTCGTACCACGCCTCTCACCCGTGCGCCCGGCGATCCGCTCCTACTTCAAATTTCTTGCCTTGATTTTCTGCCCTGACTTCCTTTGATGGTGATGAACTGTGATGTGGAAGTGGAAGAGAGAAAAAAGAAGAATCTCTATTCTCCAACTTGATTGTGGTTGGGGCTGGAGAGATGGCTTGGTGGTTAAGAACACTGGCTGCTCTTTCAGAGGACCCAGGTTCAATTTCCAGCACCCACATGGTAGCTCATAACTTTCTCAAATAGAATCTCCCTCAAACCAACCAACCAACAACAAAAACCAAACTGATTGTGGTGTTAGTGTATTATCCCAGAAAAAAAGAAACTTTACTAAGACAAGGGAGCACAACTATTATAAGACAAAATAGACTTCAGCCAAAACTAGTCAGAAGATGGTCACTTAGTGCTAATTAGAGGAATAGCCCTCCAAGAATATTACAATCCTAACAACACCTGCCACACACACTGTTGTGCTCAATTTTGTAAATGACATAGTTCTAGGTCTAAAAATTACAGATTAATCTCAAGACTAGGTGTCTTCCACACCCTCATGACACCAAATGATGTGCCATCAGAACCTAAACTAAACTACCATTGGAATTAGTAACGTCATTACTAGGCCTCATATACGTCTATGGACAATTCACATGAACACTAAAGAATGCACATTCTTCTCTGAAACTCAGTGGAACTTTCTCCAAAACTGACCATATATACGGACCCAAAGAAAGTGTCAACAAATGTAGGGAGACTGAAATAACTATGTGCATTCTATTTAAGCACAATGGAAGGATGGTGGGTATCTTCAGCAGTAGAAAGCAGAGGAAGTATACAGACTCAGGGAAACTAAACATCCCACTTCCCAATGATCATTGGAGAGGAAAGAAATCAAGAAGGAACTTTGAAATTCCTCAATAGGCATTGCAATGAAAACACAGCAACATACTAGGTTCACACAGCAGAAAGTGAGGTGTCCAGTGGTTGCAGCAAGCCAGGTTTTTAGTCCCCACACTGGGTGATCTGCTTCTTTTAAGGTGCTTCTCAAATCTGGGGATCAGTCTCTGAAACTTGGTTATATGTGGGAATCACTCTAGGAAGGTGCTTCCCATTGAGGCCTCCATTACAGATAGGGTCTCATCATGGAGTTTAAGTTATTCTGGAAATGGACAGGTGGCTTACGCTTTTGTGGAATGCAGTACTTCTGCCTCAGACTTCTGACTTCTGAAACTGTAGGTGTATGGCTTCATGCCTGGCTGCTGAGAGATCTGGATTTTGTAACCCATCAATTTCCACAGAAGATATCTTTTTTCTTTCTTTCTTTCTTTCTTTCTTTCTTTCTTTCTTTCTTTTTAATAATTCTACTTATTGTCACATTGTTACTCTAAGCATGGTTGTTTCCATGGATCTTGGTCAGGGAAAGATTGGCTTTCACATTCCAATGAAAGTGTGTCTTAACTTGTTTTCTCTTACTGCAATAGAATACAAGATGCTGGGTAACATATCTTGACAACAAGCCAAGTGTTGCTAAAATTCCTTTCCAAGGGCAGATGTCAAGCAATTTCTCCCAAGGTCCAAACAACAAACTGAGGCAGGATTCTGTCACACTTCCCTCTGGGGATTCCAAGTGCTGATTGGATTCCTTAAAGCACATAGGATAGGCATTATTTATAGGAGTTTGGTCACTCTTCCCCAGCAAACTGCACCTGGAAAGCACGACCCAGCAAGAATCAGAGCTTCCCAGTAGCTCTACAAAGAGTCTCCCTCCTGCCCCCTTTATTCATCCTTGCCTCCATATACTCTTTCCTCTACCCAGACCACTTTCAGCTGGATCCTCTGGTGAGGATCTTATGCCTTCCTCCATCCCTCCATGTTGAGTTGTAAATGGTCAACAAGCCCAGCTGTGATAATCTTTTTCAAGTGGGCACTTTGCAACTCCCTAAGGTGGAGGTTGTTCAGCTAACAGGACATGATCAGTCACATCATGACTAACATTACTCAAAACAATCCCTTTCATATGAAGAACATCTGTGATGATTGTGTTTAGAGACTGGATTTGGTCGACTGCTGAAGAAAATATTGGTGATTTTTACTGTTTATTTCTGTTAAATGCTTAATGTGAATAAGGGACAGAGAGATGACTCAGGAGCTAATAGCACAGACTTCTCTTCAAGAGAACTACAGCTGATTCCCAGCACTGGTATGGTGGTTCACAACAGCCTGAGACTACTGTTTCAGGGGACACAATACTGTCTTCTGGCCACCCAGGGCACCAAGCACACATGAGGTGCACTGATGTACTTGCAAGAAAAAAAAATCCATGCTTATGAAATGACATAAATATATCTTAATGTGCATGTGAGTGACACTATTACTTTGGTGAATGTCATGGTGCTGAAAGAATTATTTCATGACCCTACAAGCAATAGCAGGCATGATGAGGTCTCAGTGTTAAATCATTTAGTGTCTGTGCGTCATCACTAGGGAATGACCATTGTGGGACTCCTTGTTAGCAGTCTGTGTGACCCTGATATTTGGGAGTATTCACTCTATTGAATGGAGGCTTTCTTCATGACCTTGAACTTTTCTGAAGTTCAAGGGTTTCTTTTTGTAACTCTGAATCTTTAGTAGAGCACTCCTGCCATTATGACTATTTTATTCATCCATAGGCGAACTATATTCCTTTGTTGGCATGTTTTAATTTTCTTGTTAGAAAGGGGATACATTTAAACATGAGATGTGAGAAAGTCATGGGATTTTGCCTCATCCCTAATGTTTGGGGATTTCTATCAAGCCCCGTATGTGGTACCTGTGCTTGAACCTATGTGGGGCCCGCTGCTTCTCTGAAGTCCCGTGGGTTTTGTTATTGTCGTCGTCGTTGTTGTTGTTGTTTTGTTTCCCCTTTGGGAAGAGAGACCAGAATGCACAGAACAAACTTAAAGCGCAATCTTTCTGGAAAAGGCAGGTGGGGAACAGTGGATATGCGAGAAAGGGAGTAAACGCACTCAAAATCTCTGAGTATGTTGCTTTACAATGCCGTGAAATCCCAAAGTGGAATGTGTTTATTCCAGAGTGCAAGGATAGTATGTTGTTTTTAAAATTTTGGTTTTTATTTTGCTTGTTTGTTACGTTGATTTTTTTTTTTTTTTTTTCGAGACAAGATTTCTTTGGGTAGTATTGACTGCCCTGGAACTAGTTCTCTGAACTAGGCTAGCCTCCAATTTAAGTGATCTTCCTCCTCCGTCTCAGGACGGAAGGAATTAAAAATGCCTGCCACCACGCGGGGCTTCTGTGTTTCGTTCTGAGTCAGGGTCTCATCACATAGCCCTGAAAGGCTTTGAATTTATAGAACTTCGCCTTTTTCAAGCGTAGTCTCTCAAGTGTACTGTACGCGACTTTCACTCGAACTTTACCAAAATATTTTGATACTGCAAGCTGAGAGGGCGGAGTGAATCAGCCAGCCAATCAGGAACAAAACTACTAAAAGGAATGAACTGTCCAATGAGGAGCATGCATGTTCATCCGGGCGTGCATCCCGGAAGCCTCTTTTACGCTCTGCTTAAGATAAGGGGATTCTTGTCAGGATCTGTTTTGGGCGGCTGTGCATATTGCGGAGTGCAGGCCTCTTTTTGGGAGGGCAGCTCCCAAAGACACATCAGAAGTACGAAATGGTGAGTGTGCCTTGGGCTTCTGGAAACCTGGTTGTCGGGTGTCGGACACTAGCCCCTTTGTAGCCATGTGGCGCCAGCTTCTGAAGATTTCCCTGGTGCTGAGCTGTCCAGTAGAAGGTGGAGTCTGGCACCGCAATGCCTATGCCCACGTGCTCTTGAAGTGTGCACCCCGCAGGCAGCCTGAGCCCCGCGTCTCCCATCTTCTCTCCCGGTGAAACTGCTTCAGGGCAATCCCCAGCACTCTTGGGTGAGTCCTTGTGCTGGCGGGTTGGTGATGCTGAGTCCAGACTGCTGTGTGGTTGACTTAAGTGTGCCGTACATGTATAATATATTTATTACGCTTGTGTGTATAGTTACTTTGATTTTCAGGTTATTTATATTTAATATTTAATATGTTATCATTTCTGTCTTTTGTTTTTGGCGACAGCGGTTTCCCTGTGTAGCGCTGACCAACCTGCTGTGTTGACCAGGCTAGCTTTGGACTTAGAGATAACCTTTTTCTGGGATTAAAGGCTTCCACCACTATGCCAGATTTTTTTTTTTTTTTGAGACTTTGGCACTGTTTATCAGCAGGCCGACCTGGCAATCACTGTGTAGCTGAGGCTAATTCAGTCCCAAACTTTGATATTACAACTTCCTCTTCTCTTTCCCGTGCTTGTTTTATTCTTTCAAGTCCTAATGTATTCCCCACTTTATGTGCATATCACATACATTCTACTATACTTGTAGCGTTTCACTAACCCCAGATCTCATGGTACCTTTCTTCTCCATGGTCTCAGTCGAGTTTTGGAACAGATGGGTAAGAGTTCAAAGAGAGAATCCATACATCAGAGAATCAGAATTTGACATTGTGGGCTTGAGTTAAGTGGCTCAGTATAACTACATTTCCAGTTACATCCTGTTGTATGATTTTTTTTTTTTTTTTTTTTTTGGTTTTTCGAGACAGGGTTTCTCTGTGTAGCTTTGCGCCTTTCCTGGAACTCACTTGGTAGCCCAGGCTGGCCTCGAACTCACAGAGATCCGCCTGCCTCTGCCTCCCAAGTGCTGGGATTAAAGGCGTGCGCCACGACCGCCCGTCTGTTGTATGATCTTATGTTTGTGTTCTGACAAATAAAGCTTGCCTGGAGATCAGAGGGCGGAGCTGGCCACTAGTTAACCATAGAGGCCAGGCAGTGGTGGCACACACCTTTAATCCTAGTACTTGGGAGGAGGAAACAGAAAAATCATGATTTCAAGGCCACCCCGGGCTACATGATGTTGAATCAGTCTAAAAGAGAAACAGTGGGGCAGTGGTGGCACATGCCTTTTAATCCCAGCGCTAGGGAGATGGAGACGGAAATATAAGGTGGGTGGAGACAGAATCTCCGCCCATTTATTCTGATGATTCATAGAGGTAAGAAGTCTTTTAGTGGCTGCTGCTCTGCTTCTCTGATCTCCAGGCAAGCTTTATTTGTCAGAACACAAACAAAATATCACAAAACAAACATCCATTTGCCTGAAAATTTCATTTCAGTTTCAGAGTCAAGTTACAATGTGTTTATGTGCTGCATCTCCATTATCTTAAAATCAGCTGGTGGACATCCGGGCTGATTCTTTTTCTAGCTGTTGGGACGAGAGCACCAAAGATCATGACTATGCATTTATCTCTTGTAGTGTGTGGACTCTTTTCATTATAGCTATTCATTCAGAGAAATGAGTAGCTTGATAAAATAGTATTTCTATTTGTCTCTTTCTGATACAAGCTCACACTGATTTGCTTGTTAATTGGAGCAATTTAAACTTCCACTAATTGTGAGTAAGTATTCACTTTTCCACACATACTTGGTAAGGTTTGAGGTCTTCAGGCTTTCATGACAAGCTTTTCACCTGCTCATCCAAATCCCAGCCTTATGGACATCTGGTTTGTTGTTTTTTTTTGTTACTAAAAAGCCAAGCAAATCCTTGAGAATATATTTTTATTATTGGCTATATCCTAAATATAAGTGATGTATTTTAATCGTATCTAGCCCTTACACCCCCAGCACTCATGACTTTTAATTTTATGTGTCTTTTGTTTTTGTTGTTTATAACCCACTGAGTTCTGTTCAGTGTGTGTGGTCATGCACAGGAACCTGAGCAACACAAAATGACTCCCGCACCCCAGACCCTCAGTTGCCAATAACTTCATAGCTAAGGGTGGCTTTCTTAAGGATCAATTGCATTCTCCTTAATGTCTTGACTGACATGCTCTAAAGTGTTTTGGACTTTGGTACAAGTGTTATAGAACATTTTTGTGTAGTTGAGCTCCTTCTCAGTGAGAGTACTTTTCTTTCCCTTGTACCTTTATCCATTCCCCTTCTAGAAAGCTACAATGTTAATATTTAACATAAATAATTATTTATGTAACTGATGTATTTAGTCAATAAGAAAACAGTTTCCAACTTAACAAATTTGGCTATGCTGTTACATATTAAAATAACAGTAATTATATCTTGTATTTCTAAGATAAATTTTAACTTATAACATTAAAAAGTAAACCTGATGGCCAATCTATCCATCCCCTCCTTTTTAATGACAAGTTTTTCCAAATTTTGATATTGTCCAATTTAAACTAAAGGGAAAAAGTAATTTAACTACTGAGCTGGTGGTGTCTCATCAGCGTGCTCAAAGACTTCTCCATAATCAGGTTAGGCTCTATGTCTTTACATGCAAGGTTTTCTACTTAGATTACAATCATATTTTCAGAAGGACAGGCTTGAGATTTAGGACTGCTAATGCTAGTAGAATATCTAAGAGCTAATTAACAGCCTAATCTAAAATGGAAAACTGAAATGTGTCTTTAAAATGATCTTCATTTTACCTTTGTAAATATGTATTGTTCACATGTGCTTCTGTTTTTATATTGTTCCCATTGAAAATTTAGCTTATAACTAAGAGCTCATATTAATTAAAACTTCCAAGTTGGTCTAAATTTCCTTTAGTTCCTAGTGTAATTAAAACTCTTTTATAAAAGTTAGATAAAGCATTAGTCATATCTTATTTGGTTAATCATCATCTCAGCTCTGAGTCTATAAGAAGTCCAAAAGGCCCTTTCTTTTAAGACACAATAGCTTCTACACAGTGGAACAGTTTCATTATCATGAACAAGGCGCTCATCTCAGAGATGATCCTTTAGTCACTGAGATTCCTAAAATGTAAAGATTGATAAAGTAACTTAGCCCTGTGATTTCAGAATTCTTTAAGTAATTAATATGGGTAAAAATACACCAAATATTATGTCCATAGTTTCCACTAAATATGTCAGATTTCTAAAGAACAAATGAAGTCTTAAGTCAGGTTTATTTAAAAACCTTTCACTGTCAAGCTTTAGCCAAGTGTTATACAACTGCTAAATAATATTTTAATTAAAAAACTTTGGAAAATGGCTAGGTTGAAGCATAAGGTGTGAAAAAGTCTCCAATGTCTTTCCATCATTCCAAACTCTTGTGTTTGCATAGCAGGCCCCCTTCTGTTACTGTCTGGACAGACCTAGGGATTCCTTCTACCCCCATTGTATTGGTTTTAGCCTCCGGATCTTGAATCAGGAATATTCAGGCCTTATGTCTGTTCACTCAGGGATGCTGTTACTTCCCTTCATCAAATGTCCACTGAGTTGCATGAATATTCAGGAAACCTCATCGAGGCCACCATGTTTGAATCCTATGTAGTTATTGAAGCGTGTGGTGTTGGTCCTGTAAGACATTCGCTTGTGCTAATTTTAGGCACATAGGAAGAACACTTTGTTCCATCAGAAGCAGGAAAGGGTGATTGTGCCCTGGACTCCTGGAATTTGTCTTTTGCATTTGTGACATTGCTGAGGCTGTGTTGTTGCGACCTTGATGTTCCCCTGGTGATTTCGGACTGTGCCCCAGTGTCCTGCACTGACTTCATCCTTCCCAAAGCACTGGGATTGTGGGCAAAGCAGGCAGCTGTGCACAAGGCCTCCTGCCCTGTCCTGTCCAGGGAAACGACTGTCTCAGGCCACTTTCTTCGTGGGGTGAAAAGGCACCTGGAACCCGCGCCTCTGCAGAACTGCCACATTGGTGACACTGAGTCCAGTTTGTGGTGTGAAAGGACCTGGGTGGTGTCCCATCTTGCTGGTCTTCCTTACGGGCATATCAGTGCTGCTGGAGATTTTTCCTGACAGATTTTTCCTCTGTGAATTTATATTTTTCTTAAAATTGAACCAAAAGCCAAGCCTGGCATAAGTTAAACACAGGTTTGTCATTAGTCCTCCAGTTCCTGACTCCCCACTGTGTGTGTGTGTGTGTGTGTGTGTGTGTGTGTGTGTGTGTGTGTTTGTGCGCACGCATGTGTGTGTGGAGTGGGGGGATTAAAGGTGTGTGCCACCACTGCCTGGCCTCCATGGTTAACTAGCCGCTAGCTCCACTCTCTGATCTCCAGTCAAGCTTTATTTGTCAGAACACAAACTATCACACAGCACAATAGTGTTAAATTTCAGGGTGCAGAGTGAAGAGACAAAAGGCTAGAAAGAGACCAGCGTATTATCTCAACAGAGGACACTGGTCATTAGCACATACCGCAAATGACACCGACTCTTCTGCTATGCTGGGAAACGGTGCAATGGGAAGAAGTTGCCCGGGACCTTTTCCAGGGCTCTGGAAGGGGCTTGGGATTGAGGAAGTTGATGCAGCTTCCTGGGCTATGTGTTGGTATGTAGTCTCTCCTTCCTGAAGTTATTTGCCCAAGGGAGACAGGCTGTCTCAGCAGACATTCCTCTCCAGACTGACCCATGATGGTTTAGCAAGGATGACTGCATTCTTGTAGGAATGCTGTGTTTACACTCGAGGCACTCTATCAAGTATAATGTTCCTTTGTACAGTATTATTCCTGGCCATTCATGGACATGAGTATTCAAACTCTTTACCATTTCAGGTTGTCATTGTCACTGTCTTTCACTCTCTTGCTTATTTCTAAGTAATTCTTTTCGTGTGACTGTGAATGGGATTTTGCCACTGATTTTTCTGTTTCACCCTAGTCTTTACTGGAGCAGAGAAATGTTATTGCTTATTGAATGTTAATATTACATCCTACTATGTTATTGAAACTAATCAAATGTCACAAAAATAATGTATATGTTTTACAATTCTCTCTGTATTGTAGTATAAATTCCTGCTCAATTTGAAGGGAGTATTAGCAGTATACTAAATAATTCCAGCTAATGATAGGTAAAATAATACCATAAAAGAAGACCAACTTGCCGGGCAGTGGCGGCGCACGCCATTAATCCCAGCACTCGGGAGGCAGAGCCAGGCGGAACTCTGTGAGTTCAAGGCCAGCCTGGTCTCCAAAGCGAGTTCCAGGAAAGGCGCAAAGCTACACAGAGAAACCCTGTCTCGAAAAGCAAAAACAAAAACAAAAACAAAACAAAACGAAAATAGCACACTTAATATTTTTATAAGTTAAAATGAAAATATGCAAATGCCTAATTTAAAGGAAAGCTTAAGGGCCTCAAGAGATGACTCAGGTAGAAAGAATATAGCTCCAGGTTGGGCAGCTCACCAACACATGTGCATGCAACTTCTGTGGATCTGGCATTGTCTTCTGATTGCTGCTGCCTATACATAAGTGGTATACACACGTACACACACACACAAACACACACACCTATAATTAAAATAACTCTTGAGACAGGGTTTTTGTTTTTCTTTTTTTAGTATGAGGTGCCATGTGGTTACTGGGAATTGAACTCAGAACCTCTAGAAGAGTAGCAAGTGCTCTTAACCACTATTGCCTGTACATTAGTGGTATATACACAGACACACACAGACACAGACACACACACACACACACACACACACACACACACACACACACACACACCTATAATTAAAATAACTCCTAAAGGAAGAAAATTAAGCAAAGCCTAGTTTATCACAACAAAAATGTTGCACAGAAAGCATATAAACTTTCATTCCAATTTTCCATTTAATGTCGTTTGCTCCTCCCTCACTCTGTGTGTCTCTGTCTGCCTGTCTATCCATCCGTCTGCCTCTCTCTCTCTCTCTCTCTCTCTCTCTCTCTCTCTTTCTCTCAGTGTGTGTGTGTGTGTGTGTGTGTGTGTGTGCACACGCGTGTGCGTGCTACTTAGGGGAGAGTGACAGAGAACATTAGAATATAAGATCCAACTTTTTTTCTTCTATAGGAAAAAGAATTCCATAAAAGAGATTGTGTGTAACAGTTGTGGGACCATTACTGAAGGGATTAAAAATATTAGGTGATGCTGATCATATAGCTCATGATTGAAATCCCCAGTACATGCAATACTGAGGTAGGAAGATTGCTATCGTTTTGCTGCATTCTTGGGCTGTATAGTGGTTTCAAGTCTACTTGGGCTTTAGTATGAGTCCTGTCTCAAAACAAAATCATAGCCACCTGATCATAAACATCTGCAGCTTAAGAGGAATGACTCAAGGCTTCTGTGGTCAAATATGATAGACACTGTATCGAACTGGCAAATCATTGAAGAATTAGATCTTTACCACAGAAAAGGATAGTTATGCAGAGTGTATAGCTTGATTTCCTCAGCCTGTCATGGTCAACAAATAGTGCATGTTTGAAAACATCATATGATTTGGTCTATTATTTACCTTCTAAAGAAATGAGTAACTATTTTCAGAATAACATAGAATAGGGGAATTATAGATACACACAGATGAAGACAGGCTCTATTTTATTTGAAAATAATTTACTTCTACCCCGCTCTAATTAGTGCAGCTCTTATGTGCAGTGTGCATGGGGTCATGCACAGCATAAGGTGGGCCCACCAGTGCCACATTCCTGAAGAAAAGTGATTCTCACTCAGTGGTGGTGGTGTATGCTTTTAATCCCAGCACCCAGGAGGCAGAAGCAGGTGGTTTTCTGTGAGTTCAAGGCCAGCCTGGTCTACAAAATGAGTTCTAGGACAGCCAGAGTTGTTACACAGAGAAACCCTGTCATGAAATAAAAAAGAAAGAAAGAGACAGAGAGACAGAGAAAGACTGACTCTCCCTCCCCTAGAAGCCATCAACTAAAACTGGGATTTCAGTAAGGGGTGAGGCCTCAACGTAAACCTCAGTGTATTGCTGGGAGTTTTCACTACTAGGAGCACATGCAGATCTTGGGAGCTTAATCACAGCTGTTGTGAATTCATGAATGCAACATCCATGCCATGCACAGAGCACGGCCTTCGCAGTACCCCCATCCTCCAGCTCTTACACTCTCATTTCAGCCGCCTGTTGCAATGTTTCCTGAGCTTTGAGGGTTAGGTATCTGATAAAAATGTCCCATCTATGGTTGAGTAGTCACAGTTGCTCATTTTCATAATTTAAATAGTAATCTTCTGTATAAACTACCACCGCTAAATTAAGAAGCTTATCTGATCCAGGTTGGTAACAGTAGAAACTCATAGATAGAAACACAAATATTTAGAAGGCAGTGTGTCAACAGGAGCACTTAGGAACAGAACATTGGTAGGTTCTCCCTGAGTTCCTATGAATTTCCTCACCATAGGTTTTGACTCTGTCAAAGTACTAGGCATGACATGCCTCCTGTGGAGGAGACCTGAAAGACCTGAAAGATAGGTACCTGATTTCCTGGTCAGTTCATAACTGATTTCCATGTCCTGCAATCAAAGTGGTGTGGTGTCTTTAGCAATAGGGTTTTATCATCTAATTTTTGTGGGCAACCGACAGCAATAACAAGCACCTATATTGTTCTGTGTGCCTTGGAACTATCTCTGACCATTTACCTGTGCCTGGTACTGACATTTTATTTATTAACTCATGGATTCTGGAAGCAGCTTCTTCGCTAATGTGTGGTAATATGTGCTTGTTCAAAGCTTTGTGGGTTTATTGCTACACTGGCCTTCATACAGCATGCAAGGCCTGGTCTACACAGAAAGTTACAGCCTGGACTTCACAGTGATGCTCTTATCCTCCCCTGACAAAAGTATATATATGTAGCTTACAAACTAGTGGTGTTTCATAAGGCTTTAAAATACATGTTTAGCTTTCTTTAACCCACTTCCTTACCCTCCTTTCCTCTACTCTCTGTCCTCATCCCTGTTTAAACCTTCAGCCTCTTTGTTCGTTCAGATCACATATGGACTACTATCCCCACTGACAATATGCATATGTGTTTATCTTGTCGTGCAAGATCATAGGTTCCCAAGTAACTTCCTCATGCACACTTCATTTCACTTAAGCCTTCTCCTGCCTCTGCTTTACCATCTCTGTCACTCCACCACCAGCTTGAAACCTGTCTCTAGTATTCCCTTCTCTACTTTGATTTTACCATATTCTTCACATAGACTCCATACATCCCCCAATCCATAACCTTTCTAGCCCCTCCTTCCACATGTACTTGGTGCTAAAACCACACATAAACAAAAGATTTGAAACTAGGAACCTTATATGAGAAAGGCCATTCATTATTTCTCTTTTTTTGGCCATGGGTGATCCCACTCAGTAGAATTTTTCTAATTCTATCCCTTTTTCCTGAAATTTTCATGGTTTCACTTTTTTTTATACATACAGGAGAGTAGTACAAAATTGTGTGTGTGTCTGTATGTTTGTGTGTATCACATTTTCATTATCTATTCATAAGTTGATGGGTAACTAGTTTGATTCTATTTCATAGCTGTTCTCCATAGAGCTGCAATGAACATAGATATATAATTATCTCTATAATATGATATAGAGTTCTCTGTATATGTGCCCAGAAGTGGTATAACTAGATCACATGTTAAGTCTAATTCAAATTGTTAAATATTTATTTGTTTTTATGTATATAAGTGTTTTACCTGAATGTATGCCCATGTACCTCTTATGTGTAGAGTTCTTGGAGGCCAAAAGTGGGTGTTATATCCTCTAGAACTAGAGTTACATATAGTTGTGAGATATCATGTAGGTTCTGGGAATAGAACTGGGTCCTCTGCAAGAGTAGCCTTTTCTCTTAACTGCTGAAGCCATCTCTTCAGCTCTATATCTAGTTTTTGGAGAAACCTGTGGACTGTTTTCCAGAAAGGCTAAACTACTTTACATTCCCACCAATAGTATACAAAGGTTGCCTGTAACTCACATCCATGCCACTATTTGTTGGCATTTGTATTCCTTTTGAAGGCCATGTTGACTGGGAAGAGATAGAATCTTAATATAGTTTCAAAGTGCAGACTAGTGAAGCTAGAACCTTACCTCTCACTTTTCACAAAACTCAACTCCAAATGGTTCAAGGACCTCACCATGCAGACCATTTGATCAGCTAAGAAGGTTGGCTAAGAGCAGATCTTCATATCTACCTTCATTCCTCCAAGTCCAATCTCCATTCTAATGCCCAGCTCTACAGCAGACCTTCTGCTGTGGCTTTTTCTCACTGTCTGCACTGTGTCTGAGGAAACTGAACAGATCCTAGTGGAACACCCTGCTCTCCTCCCTCCTGTGGACTCCCTCAGCACTTCCAACTCCCAATACCTAGAAATACTTTTTTCTGGAAGTCCCAATGCATGACTTATCCCAGAGGTATTTCAGTCCAGGGAAAACATAGCCAGCACAGAATGCTAAAAACCAGAGAGGGCAACAGAACCCAAGGAACAACACAGTCATCCAACAAGCACAAGAATTACAGCACCTAGAATTACAATCTTCCCAAACCAAGATGCCTAGACTCCAGTGTTAAAAAAAAAAAAAAAAAACAAAAAAAAAAACAGGGCTGGAGAGATGGCTCAGTGGTTAAGAGCACTGGCTGCTCTTCCAGAGGACCCAGGTTCAATTCCCAGCAACCACATGGTGGCTCACAACCATCTATATACTGGGATCTGATGCCCTCTTCTGGCATAAAGTTGTACATGCAGATAGAGCACTCCCATGGATAAAATAAATAAGTCTTTTTTTTTTTTTTTTTTTTTTAAAATCCACAACAGCTAGTACAATGTCTCCACTACAGCACAGCTATCCCACCACAACAGGTCCTAAGCAGTGCAACATGGCTGAAGCATAAAAAAAAAAAGACCTTAAAATAGCCCTTATGATAATGATACAGGTCTTTAAAAAAGAGATAAGTAAAGCCTTTAAAAATCTATGAAAAAAGCCAGCAGAAGAAAATTAATAAAACAGTTTAAGACATGAAAATGGAAATAGAATCAATAAAGAAAACCCAAACAAAAGTAAATATGGAAATGCCAAATTAGAAACTCAAACCTTACCTCAGAGACAAGGCTCACCATGACAGTACAAGATGTAAAAGAAAGAATCTAGTCCATTGAAGACACAAGAGAAGGAATGGATACGTAGGCCAAAGGAAATGTTAAATCTAAAACTCTTGGCACAAAACACCCATGAAATCTGGGACAGTATGAAAATACCAATCTAAGAATAGTAGGAATAGAATAGGAAAAGAAACTCAAGGTCAAAAGCACAGAAATAATTTCAAGAAACTGAGAGAAGAAAAATTCCTGCCCTGAAGAATAGATGTATTTTATGAGAACATCATGAATTAAAACTGGATAGCCTCAAAAACAGAAACAACAGAACGCTTGCAGTCTGATTACACCTTGCCTTCTACTCATTCTGAGTGAGATATTTTCTTTTTGTTCCAGGCATGTTGCCAAGTTACTAGGATTGAGACAAAATTTTACTATCATTTGTTTTCTTATTCTTGGCTATTCTGACTTGTAAAAAAATGAACTCACAAATGGATCTGAGCAATAGGCTGTTGCCTCATCTCTAATCCTTAAGATTTCCTATCCAGCCCTATACCAAGTTCCTGTGCTCAAACCCACCTGAGCACTTTCTCCTACCTTGAAGTCATGTTCTTTACCATTGGGGCATGAGTTTAGAATCTAGAGAGCAAACTGAAGGCAGTATCTTTGTGGAAAAGGTAGGTGGGGAGTACTGAGTAGCCCTGAATGGCTTTGAATTCTCAGAAGACCAGCTTCCTCAAGTGTGCTGACGGTAAGGCTTTACACCAGAACTTGCCTAAAATGTTTTATTCAATAATGCAGAGGAGGCAGAGTGAGACCAATTTGCCATTCAGAGACCTTATTACTAAAAGTAATAAACTGTCCAGTGGGACCATTGATAGTCACAGGGTGCTGCCCATGCTGCCACTTTAGACTTGGTGTTGCAGAGGGGAGCAATGTTAAGTCCAGGCTTGGGTGACTGTGTGTTCTAATGGCAGCAGGCTTCTTTATGAGGACAGCTAGAAACATCAGAAGCACAGAACGATGAGTGTACCTTGGGTTTATGTGTTCCTGGGTGGCAGCATTGGGACACTAGCTCCTTTGGAGATATGCAGAGCCCCAACTGAAGGTTCCCCTGGGGCTGTGTGGCCCAGTCTGGAACAGCAGTGGCCATCTCCAAGTGCACCTGAAGTGTGCACCCCACAGGCAGCCTTGAGCCCCATGTCCTCTATTTTTCTGTGCTGCTGATGAAGCTGCTTCCTTACAATCCTCCACACTCTTGGGTGAGTCCATGGAACTGCACCTGCACAGATGTTAAAGAGCTGGCGGGTTGGTGATGCTGAGTCCAGACTGTGCTGTGAAGGGTCTTCCATGTGCTGTGCGGTTTCCCTTCTCCTCTTCTTCTTCTGTTTGTGCTCATGTGGATTGATTCCCTTCATCACCTATGATTTTCTTCCTCTCTTCTCTGTTCCCCTCCCTCAGCTGGTTACCCTTCCAGAATTGAGTCTTATGCTTTCTGATGTTAGAGAAGTGATGAGCTACACTGAGAGAGGAAGATGGCAGGGCACAGAAAGGTATATAGGCGTGAGTATACAGGAAGTAGCTCTCTTTAGCTGAGGATTTCCTAGAGGTAAGATATGGCTGGTTTGCTCTCTGATCTTTCAGCTTTCACCCCAATACCTGGCTCTGGGTTTTTTATTAATAATACGGTTTAGAAATTTGTCTTATGCTGGTCTACAGAGCAAGTTCCAGGACAGGCTGCAAAGTTACAAAGAGAAACCGTGTCTTGAAAAAAAAACAAAACAAAACAACAACAACAAAAGTGGGCAACAATGCCCTCAAGGGGTGGCCTTCTTAAGGACCTTAAGGGGTTCTTAAGGACCAAACTCTTTTTGACTGACGTGATCAAAGTATCAAAATTTACAGAAAAA
>CABHPP010112182.1:0-24281 GCA_902168425.1 Peromyscus attwateri | reverse complement strand
CCAGCCACTAGATTAGACATACTGGTACACATCTTTAATCCTACCACTTGAGATCTCATGCCTTTGCTTGGGAAACACACATGCCTTTAATCCCAGGAAGTAACATGGCAGGGCAGAGAAAGGTATATAAGACGTGAGGAAACAGGAACTCACTCTCTTTAGGCTGAGGATGTTATAGAGGTAAGAACTAGTGGCTGGCTGCTCTGCTTCTCTGATCTTTCAGCTTTCCCCCTGATATCTGGCTCTGGGTTTTTTGGTTTTTTTTTTTTTTTTATTAAAAGACCATCTAAGATTTGAACAACAGGCCAGGTTCACCTGGAACCTTCTGCTTCACCTAAACTCATTCTGCTTGCACACAACACCTGCCTTTTGTGTAAATGACACCTATTTCCTCTCCAGCCAAAATCCTGCCTAGAGGAACTGAGCGCTATTGAGCACGGGACTTTTCCCACGCGGTGCCTTCTTTGAGAAAAGTCTCGGAGGATGTGCTTTCTGTAACTCAGTACTAGTACTTTGTCCCCCCATGAAGAAGCGACCAAGTCACAGCTGAGAGAGGCTCACTCACCATTGCCGGGTAAAAGAGGATAAAAACAGCCGATCCCAGGAAGGCTGTTGGTCCCAGAATGATTACATTATAAATCATGCCCAAGATGGCAACAACAGGTCCTCCGGCCAGCAAGCTGCCCACAGCGGCTGCCTCAAACATCCTCTGCCCGTCATTGGAGCAGATGTTGATGAGCTGCAAGAGATGACCAACAGTGAGGGCCTGTAGGACACAGGCCACTGTATCCAGGAGAAAGGTCAAGGACAGAGCGGGGACCAAGGAAAAGATCTCCAGCTGAGAGCATGCTCTGGGCACAAGGCACAGGTTCTGAACTCACCTCACCCAGAGACTTTTCTTTAATGTTCTTTAACTTCAGGATCTTCTTGAATGCCATGGTCAGGATAGCCCCCCGCAATCGGACACCAGTTCGATAGTTCAATGCCCAAGTCAGCGCCAGTGACCAGGAGCGTACAACTTCTGTCAGAAAGAGGCCTAGGACTAACAGCAAGCTGTACTGTAGGTTAGACTCTGTTGCCTGGGTGTACTCCAAGAGTTGTTTCACCATGAAGGCCTACAGGGAGAAACATACGCCACTGTCAACGTCCCCTGCAGCGACCTCACACAATGCCACAGTGCTATGTTAGGTTAGAAAGAGCAGGCTGCTCCACGGCGGCACAGTGATCAGCGTGTAAGCCAAGAAAGAACTGTGTTGTTGGACCGAATGTTACCGGCAACCTGCCCACAGGTGCAGGACAGAGGGGCCATTTGCTTTTCTCCTGAAGGCGCCATCGTGACCATTACTCTTTCTAATGTAACATAAACCTGTTCATGAGCTGAAATTAATTCTAGACACATGGTCATCCAAAGGTATATATTGACCTGACTCCAGAGTCTTCACACATGGCTACATTTCTTTAAAGGAAATCAAGACCTTTCTCTGTTTCCTTACACACGTGCTTATTTGATAAGAAGGAACAGTGTACCTACAGTTGTACGGGGAAGAGTGAGAAGTGCAAAACATCCCTGAAAACAAACACGGGCAGTTTAATAGGACAGAAGAGAGCAAATCAAGCCAACTCCAGGACCCTCCCGCCAGCCCTCCCCACGCCCACACCCTCTCAAAAACAAAAACATGTTACCTCAGGTAGCATGTGTCTAACACCACCTGCAGGGAGGGAAGACAGCCAGCCCCCAAGAACCACGAGTGCCACCTCCAGCTCCGAGGTCCTGTAACGCCGGAGCACACACTCACACAGGCACATTCAGCAACAGCATCAAATACCAGAAGTGGGAAGCAGCGTGCTTTTATTGAAAATGAAGTATATATATATATATAAAGATACCATCTTTAAAGAGCATCTCACAAACACTGTACAATAGTGGGGGCATGAGGAACATACAGTGGGAACATACAGAGTCATACAGGGATAGCCATCACACGGGCCGTCTGGCCTCCAACTTGTAACTATACACGGCAGAAATACACAACAGAGCCACAGGTGCTTCCACAGTCTGAAGGAGTACATCAGGCTGGCAGCGTTCATCAGGTGGGAATCCTGAAGCTGCAATCAAGTAGATTCTCTAGCAATAAAGACCTTGCTGTTAAAGAAAGAAGATTAAGGGGAAAAAAAAAAACAAAAAACAAAAAACAAACAAAAAAAAACCACAACTAAAAATTCCCTAGCGAGGTACCCTGCATAAAGCCGCAGGTGCTGCGGGCATGCTAAGCTGCAAGGCACCGCGCTGCTCCAGACAGAGCGCGAAATTCTAGGTCGGCTGGGGCGGGGGTGTGGGCATCCTTCGGAGTCTTTCCAAGTCCTGCTAGCTAAAACTGATATTGGCAAAAATCAAACCAAACTAGAACAAAAGAAAGCCAAACCAATGCCCACCCTAAAGGAAAAAAAAAGAAATTAAACCCATGCACCCCTCTACTCTGGTTCCTACAGCAAGGAGTCCTGGCTGGGCTGTATGTATACTAAATGACACAGGACAGAAGCCAGACGTATCATCCTGAAGTACCTAAAACTGAATTCCAGAACCCAGATTCTGGGGGAGTTCATCCTTTCAGTTCTCCTGAAAGTAACTTAATACCAAACTGTCTACTAGGTCCTAGGAGAGCCCCACAGTTAGGTTCATGTTAAGCCCTAGTAAATAAACAACCTGATCGAAAAGGGGGTTTCAGATTCTGAGAACTGCTGTAATCCACCTCTACCTCCCTCAGAACTCTGAGGTTCAATGTTTGGTCCTCACTGCACAGATTTAATAGCAGGAAGATTGGCTTCTTTTCCAGTATGCATCCAAAATGTGGAACTGGGTCACAAGGCCAAAGCCCCTCCTCCTCTGGTGAAGCAACTCCGCAGGATGGCCTGCGGTGAAGGACTTTCCCACACAGCGGCAGTGTGGAGGTCTCCAAGGAAGGGCAGCAGGTGTTGTCTGGAAGGACTCCTTCCTCCCTACACCTTTAGGTGCCCCTTTTCAGCACTGGATAGGCAGTCAGCCCCTCCCGGAAGGGAGGGGAAGGGAAGGTGGAAAGACATAGGCATGTTTACACTATGCAAAACTTTCAAGGGGAAGAGAGAAGGGTAAAGAAACTCCAACACAGGGTTTAAAAGGCAAGGGCATTTCAATGAGCTTGTGTGGGAGAAAGAAAAGCAGGCTCAAATGAGAGATCCAAACAAACTCAGTGTCTTTAAAACAGTTGTAAGTTTATCATTTAAGTCTAAGTTTACTGGAAGGAAACTGGAAATTGTCAGCATAGCTGTCTTGCTGTGGAAAGCATTCCCAGTGAATAAACATTACCTTACCTGAGCTCTTGGCGAGAGATTCTGCCCAGCTTGACTCTCTCATTCTGACCGCAGAATACAGCCATCCTGAAAATTCTAAAGAACAGCTTCTGTCACTGGTCCCACTACAGAGACACGCCCCCCAAGGCCAGACCCTGACAGCATGAGCGAGCTGCTACGGCTGGAGAGGCTGGAGGGTGGGAACTTACCTCTCCCACAAGGCCTGGAGCAGAGCTAGCACTGAGAGATGGACTGCACAGGGCGGCCTTCTCTCGGAGGTCTATGGCGGGTGCTAACTCGCTGGACACAAACCCTAGGTCAGGCCTGGCCTTTTAGAACTATCTTAGTCTAAGAAGGCCCCCAAAGGATCTCTGTAAATGGAGTGATTTGGTTCTTCATTTCTAGTAAAGCCTGTACCCTTAGAAAGTCTGGTAGTGTGCTATCATCAGCACCATCCTGAGGCACCCTACACAGGGCTATTTTGAGGTTAGCATCAACTGACCAGGTTTAAAAACACACACACACAAACACAACTTGATTGTGTTTCATTTGTTCTGTATATGACTACCAAGGCTCGATGAGACCTAAGAGGATGTTCCATGTTTAGAGCCTATAATTTAGGGTAAGATTTTGGTAAGAAGGGAACAAGCCAATCTGAAAATCATGCTCAATCAGAAAATGTGCAAAAATCTAACATGGGCTATTCCTCAAAAGGACCCATGTCCACTTACAGGAGGTCTGCTCACCACTGCTGCTAATTCCATTTTTCAAAACCAGCCTGGTCCTCCAATTTCCAGTCAAAAAAGAACTTATCAAAATTAGGGTTCCAAAAATGAAGTCTATATTGTTTACACCTTTTCATCATTTTCACAAAAAGAGACAATGGACAAGCGCACAGCTTTCTCAGGCCCATTGACCTTCAAAGGCTCCTCCCAAAAGGGCAGAGTGAGGTGTCCACGTGTTCCTACTATGAAAGGCATTCAGCTTTCCATGGCCTTCTAGAAGAGTTCTCTAGGTTAGCACCCCAGTGTGCTGCATCAGAAGTGAGAGATGAAGACATTAACAGGCGCTCGAGGGAGTGACCATGCATTCTGTAATCACTTTTTTTGGAGTAAAAATTTAATCCCTGAAATCCATAGCATTTGTTCAGGAAAAGGGGAGTTCAGAAAACCCATTACGATTTTTATTGAGAAATGCTGCATACTCTTCTACCTAGATGAGAGAACTCTGTGACGGGTCAGAGCAGCCACCAGCCCTGTAGGGAGACAATGACAGAAGCTCTTCTTGGGGACGCTAGCTCTATGAAACATTCGCCATCTGACTAAGAACATGACATTTCAGTTACATGGTCTCTTTGGTTTAAAACTTACATAAAGTGTTAGTTGGTCAATTAAGAAACCTAATACCAAAGTTTTTATTTTTTAAAGGATCATACATTTAAAAAGAACAACAACAACAACAAAAGAACAAAATACCTCAAAAGTGTAAATTAGTTTTACCTAGTCACCATGCCTCTTAGACACATACTTACCCCACCATGCACCTCCAGCTTACCCACACCCGGAAAACGCACAGTCTAAACAGTACTACTGCTCCGATGCCTCAAGGCAAATATGCAGAGAATGAATTCAATCAGCATCTCAAGTGTCAGGCAGCACAGCAGATCCGAGAAATGGTGCCCTGAAAACTCCTGTCCAAAGCCCCCTTCGCCACTACACTGCCTCCACATCGACCAGGGAAACCACAGCTGCCACCCAGTGCTTGCCATAGTTAATGCTCTATGCAAAACTAGAACCGACTTTGAAAAACCCTGATAGCTTCTTCAGGATCATTCATTAGTCATTAAACACAGGCGTCTGGTATGTCACCAACACAGACTTGCTAGCCCATGCCACAGAACACTCGGATCACTCACTCACCCACAGCACTGACAAGACATCTCTGTCCTATCCGAGACTGTTGCTTCATGTCAGCTCAGAACCAACAAGCAGGTCCTGTGCAGGACCAGACCAGCTCAGATTCACCCAGCCCCCGGAAAACAAGCCAATGGTTTCTTCTCCTGCAGCACTGGGTCCTCATCCTCCTAGCTGACAGGCCACCATTCACTCCCAAATCCACTGACCCTCTTCAGTAGCCCTAGAAGTGTCTCTAAGGCTGCTAACTAGCCCAAAGACAATCATAACCTCTGCAACAGAGCAGGGTTAGCGATGGCCATGGCCGGGCCCCTGGAGATGTTCAGAAAGGATAGTTAGAACTTACTGGTCCACTGAAGCCAGCCAACTGCGTGATCATCAGGCACATGATGGACAGGATGAGCCTGGTGCGACAAAAGATCCACACAACCCTGCGCAGGGAGGCGGCTTCCGGCCCAACTTCATTCAGCTCTTCTTGCCACAGTCTCTCTAGTCTTAACAAGGGCACAGGTCCTGTGTTACACATCTCCCCGGGGGAAAGAACACACCCTAAACCCCCTCCTGCCATCACAGGCTCGGTCGCTGCATACACAATCTCTTCTTTACAATTATGCATATAGCCTCCATCTTGTAGAGGAAAAACTCCCTCCTGGCCTGTGTATATTCACTCCCAACAGGGAGTGTCTGAAGTATAGAAACTAGGAGAGCAGGAGCCTTTCCCGCCACTCCGCAAAGGTGTCTCCCTGAATAAAGCGTATGGATAAACACTTCCTTTTTCAAGGGATCCCAACCCTTTCTGAAGGATCCTGTGATCAAACGCAATGCTACAAACTAGGTTTTAATCAGACTACCATCAAAAATGTACTCTGTCACAAGGCAGCAACAAAATCTCCCTGCAGGCTCAGGAGGAGAAGCGGGGCTGAGAGAGAGAGAAAGCCCTTGGTTAAAACACAATTAGAGGGAAACAGAGATAGGGCAAAGGGAAAAGAGTCCACAGGCTACCCACCCTTGGCTGAGTGCCTTAAAGGACATGGCGCTTGACTCCACATGCTGGCCCACCCACCTAGCTCAGGCCTAGCATCCAGCAGACAGGGTGGACCAGAGACGCCTACCTTCTGCAGTTCACATCAGAAGACTCATACTTGGACAAAGACCACACATCCTCCATTAACAGCTCCCCCTTCCTGTGAACCACACGGGCCAGAGGAGAGAGCCAGGAAAAAGTCATGTAGGAGAAAAGTCCAGCATTGTCCACTGGGTGCTGGTGCCTAAGGAGAGAAAAATCCGACCACCAGGTGTCAGCACATACTGAGAGAATGAGCGTGTGTGAACGACATTCTTTGGTAAACAGCTCCTGACAAGTATTAGGCCTCCCCAGCTGTCCTCACTTTAGCCCCAGATTTCAAAACTAATTTTAGTGCTCTGTGGATGGATCATTTGTCACCAAAGCCTTACTTGGAAGTGGTCCGGAAGGGCTTCAGGGCACTCAAGCCATGGTGGTATTTTCCCTTGGCATGCTCCTCGTCCAGAATTCGGAGGTGAGAATGCACAGAGACGTCCAGAGAAAGGCCCTCAACGCGGGCTGCTGTTTCCAGGGCATCTTGGCATTCCAACTGTTGGTGGGCAGAACAGTTAATGAAAATTAGTATATGCAGAAGAGACGCAAATCCAGCTGACAACAGCTCAGAATACACCAGTGGTCAATCACTCCATCAACACTGGAAACCCCCAGGACACGGGTTAGAAACTAACTCTGCATGCTAAGAACTCACTAAAGAGCATTCGATCACACACACACACACACGCGCGCGCGCACACACACGCACACGTGCACACACACACACACGCCCAGTTTTTGAGTATTCTTAGGTCTGTAGACCTGAGCAGAAAGTATAGAGTGCACGTGTCTCCCATCCCCTCCATCTCCTCCTGTATCGACACCTTCCATTGATGGTGCAATTGTTCCAATGACAAGCAGACACTGGCACATTAACTGAAATCGTTACATTGGTTCATTCTTTTATACATTCAAGATTTTCTATTTTTATCATTCATATCTTTTATCATGGGCTAGGGATGTAGTTCATGGCAGAATGCTTCCCTAGAATACATGAGACCCTGGGTTTGATCCCTAGCATGGGGTGGGCATGGGGGGCTAGAACACAAAAGGCCCCAAATAATTCCCTAACACCACACATAAAATAAATGATTTTAAAAAATCAAATCTTTGATCTGTTTACCAACATACACTGAGAGTCAATCCTTTCATAAATAACTGCAAATTGTATTGCAAAATTTCCAAGTCAGTCCCAATGAAGCCTAAGAGCCAGGACGTCCTGTTTCTCTCTCTCATCAGCAACAGGAGAGCATGGCATAGGTGTGCAGCTGGTTGACCGGCCAAGAAATTCCAATATTCTCGAAGTCCTAAATATATAGTCACTGTGATGGCTAATGCACTCAGGAGGATGTGACTGTCAACCTGACTATATTTGAAATGAACCCAATTGTCTGGGCACATCACGAAGGATTTTCTTGATTGGATCATTTAAGATGGGCAGACCCACCCTAAGTCCGGGCCACACCTTCTGGTGGCAGCCACATAAAAGGACTGCCGTTTGCGGCTTGCTCCCACTCTCACTGTTAAGTTCAGCATCCTGTTGCTGAGGCCTTCCTTCTCCGATATCAGAATCTACTTCTTCTGCATCCTAAGGTAGACTGAGGATCAGCTAAGTCATCCAGTCTGGTGGCCTGAACTACTGGATCCTTGGTCTTTCCACTGAGAGACAGACATTGTTGGACCAGGGAGACCACAGGCTATAAGCCACTCTCAATAAATCCCCTTTAACACACATACTTTCTCTTTCTCTCTCTCTTTCTCTCTCAGTTCTGCTCCTTTACAGAAACCCAACTGATATAGCCACACGTACCAACTACACAGCTTCTATGTGTTAGCTAATTACACTAACAAAAGCTTGCTTCATTCAAGGTGGGACTGTGACAGGGAAGGAGGATGGACCAAAATATGGTGATATTTTCTTTGTACCAAAATGTTATTTGTATGTTAATAAATAAAGTTGCCTGGGGGTCAGAGCTATTAGCAAGCCATAGGAAAGCAGGGCAGTGGTGGTGTACATTTGAGCTAGGTAAGTCTCTGTTGTGTCCAGGGATATAGCCAGCATTGGATACACATGCCTTTAATCTCATTACCAACCATAGAACACCTGGAGGTCTATACAGACAGGCTGTAATGAGGCAGTCCTGTGGTTGGGTTTACAACCAATGAGAAGGCAGAACAGAGACTATATAAAGACTTTAACACAGGAAGTACCAGATCCTTCGGAGAGGTAGGACCACTGCAGGAGGAAGGGTAAGGTTTTGGCTCTTAGCTCTGACCTCTTGGCTTTCTTCTTTGCATTGGTTCTGTGTTTCTTATTTATACGACGGTTGGACACATCTACACCAAAAGGCTGATGTTGTGGGATATTTTGATTGCACTGACACTCCCAAGGCTGCCCAATAACATTATACCTTGAATCAGGGGGCGGAGCCAGTGATTAGCTGACCAGAGTTGGCCATAGAGAAGCCAGCAATTTGGATAGAGAAGACACACAGGACGGAAAGGGTGGGGACTAGAGTTTGAGCTCTCTTGGTTCTGGTATCTTCTGGCCAAAAGCAAGGTCAGCTGGTTGCTACTCTGCCTCTCTGAACTAGCAGGTTTTCACCCCAGTCTTTGACATCTGAGTCTTATTGATAAATAGAACAATAGAGACTTAATTTAAACCTACATATCGCGGCTGTGGCAGAGCTGGGGCCGTGGGACTGGGAGCCTCGCCAGGCCATGGCCTGAGTGGCCAGCAGGGCACTGACTGAGGGGCCGTGGGGTAGCAGACAGTACTTGGAATATCAGTAGATTCACGCACAGCCACTAAACCGACAAACATCAGCTGACACATCTGTTCTCATTCCTCCACTGGGCAGTTTATGCTTTCCTTGTAGAAGCTTGTTTTCTTTTTCTCTCTGAGCAGTGAAACTTACACTGTCATGAGCATCTCCAGCAATTATGGTAAGACAGCGACAAATAACAGATCCCCAGTCAAGACAAAGTGGTATAGAACCTAACCTAGCACACCACGCCTTATGCAAAGCAGTCTCTAACTGTATGCCGCCTCTTTTCAGAAAAACACAGAGGCAGCTCAAATATTAGAACTGAAAATGTTTTGTGCATAAGATTAACTTGGAAGCCTGAGCTGATCAAATCTAATAGCTTTAATTCATAGACTAATTATCTACTTCAGATAGTGAAATGTCCAGCATCAGGAAACCTCACAGTTCTGGGATGGTAGACTAGATTTCAAGAAAATAATAGCACATAACGGCAAAAGAGTCAACAGTTCAGTCTCACACGAAATCTTCATAAACAATTTAGTGGTTAGAGTCTAAAAACGTGGAGCAATGGAAAGAGGAGTGCTGGAGGCAGCTGTGATAAAGGTTCTTTCAAGCTGCATATAACCACAGGGAAGAAAAAAACACAAAGGCCAATGGGTTCAGAACGCAGACAGCTACTCTAGGACTCCTGGCATGCCTAGGACTCTGCACAGGAGGGATCCAAAGTCACAGGCAGAGACGCTGCAGGAGACAAAGGACATTAGAACAGCACTTTACAGGCATACTGAGTACCTGTCACATGGTCCATAAAACAAATCTTAACATTATTAAAGTCTCGCATCATACAGTGTGTGCAGTCTTTTTTTTATTGAGTAATTAATTAATCAATTTTTGCCAGCCCAATCACAGTTCCCCTCCCTCTCTCCTCTCCTCCCAGTCCCTCCCCCCACATCCTCCTCCTCCTTTCTCTTCAGAAAAGGGCAGGCCTCCCATGTACATCAGCTGGCCATGGCATATCGACTTGCAGTAAGACCAGGCACCTCCTTTCCTATCAGTCTTTACTGATAGGAATCAATCACATTGTAATTTAGAGTTTTGAACAAAGACTACAAGAAAATCCCCATACGCTCAGAAGTGACACATCTCCAAACAATGAATTAAGTGAGAAATTATCAACTGGAAACTGAAAACATTCTGAGCTAAATGATAAGAATTTGCAATACATCCAAATGTATGGGCTACAGCTAAAGAAGAGCACACACTGGACTTGGGACTGGACTTGGGACTGGACTTGGGACTGCTGTAAGACTTTGTTCTAAGGTAGGGGTTGATTTTCTGCAAAGGACCAGAGAAAAAATAGTTTAGACTTTGTGGAACCAAGAGACAAAAGTCAAGGACACTTATGTAGGTATCTCTATTATGAAAGAAAACAAATTTCTACAAAATGTTGACTGGTAAAATTTGGGTTATAGTAACAGTATTCTTTCCTTCTGCTGCTTTGTGCATTTTTTTCTTTCCTTTTGAAATGAGGTCTTGTGTATCCCAAGTTGGCCTTGAAGCCTCTATATAGCTGAGCATGACTTGAACTTTTGATCCTCCTGCCTCCACCTCCCAAGTGCAGGGATTACAGGAGTGATCCACTGTGCCTGGTTTATGAGGTGCTAGGGACTGAGCCCAATGCTCAAGCATGCCAGGCACATGTTCTTTGCAACATACATCTAATCATGAGAAAAACTGGTTCATTTTACGGCAAAGTCACATTTCACCTATCTGGAGTTTTAAAAGGTTTTCTCTTTTCTAGCAATTGATCACAAATTATTATTACTGCTGGAGACTTTACAACTTTTTTCTCAAGTATCTTTCCATTTATAAGTATGTGATTTTAACTGTTCACACTCCTATCTCAGAAGATGTTGGAGAATTGATTTCTCTTGCCCTGTTTCATCTAAGTCACATTTCCATTTGGAAAATGTTAAGTGGATATTTTAGAGATTGAGGCTGTAGTTCAGTTGGTAAAATGCTAGCCATGAAAGCAGGAACATCTGAGGCTGATCCCCAGCATCAACATAAACATTCAGGTTTGGTGATGCATGTGCATGTGTTCTCAGGCTGGGGAGGCAAAGACGGGCAGATACTTGGAAGCTTGCTGGGCAATCAACCAGCGAATCAGCAGCCCCAGGTCCCAGTGAGAGACCGTCTCAAGACATAAAGTGAAAAGTAACTAAGGAAGACAGTCAGTTTGGAGCCCTGGTCTCCACACGCACGTGTATATGGTGATATTTTGTGTATACGCTAACAAATAAAGCTTGTCTGAAGATCACAGGGCAGAGGCAGCCACAGAGTTAGTCATACAGGCCAGGCAGTGGTGGCACACACCTGTAATCCTAGCACTTGGGAGGCAGAGGCAGACAGATCTCTGTGAGTTCAAGGCCACCCTGGATTATATAAAATTAATCCAGTCTGAAAGAGAAACAGAGTCAGGCCTTTAATCCCAGAACTTGGGAGTCACAGGCCTTTAATCCCAGCACTAGGAAGGTTGAGACAGAAGTGGTATGGCTGGGTGGAGAACGGAGTGTAAGGTGGGAGGAGACAGGAGTTTGGCTCCCTTTTGGCTGAAGACTCAGGGGCATTCAGTCTGAGGATTTGTGGAGACAGGATTTTCCCCTTTTGGTTGAGGAGTTATCGAGGTGAGCAGTGGCTGTGGCTTATTTCCTCTAATCTTGCAGCCGTTACCCCGATATCTGGCTCCGGGTATTTATTATAAGACCAATTAGGATTCGTGCTACCCATGTACACCTGTGCACCCTGCACCGAAAGTGCAGACACACAGAAGCATGTACACACACAGGCTGGAGAATGCAACAGCTCTCACTTTTTCAGAATTGTTTTAGCTATTCTGTTTTTTTGCCTTTGCTGGGAAACTCGGTGGCAGAGTCAGTAAGTTTTATAAACATCCTTTGACAGTACAGCATCAGAAAGGGAGACTGTGTGTCTTTGTTAGGGTTTCTGTTGCTGTGATAAAGCACTGCCCAAAAGCAAACTGAGGAGGAAAGGGTTTATTTCAGCTTACAGCTTGTAGACCATCATCCAGGGAAGTCAGGACAGGAACTGAAGCAGAGGCCATGGAGGGTGCTGATCACTGGCTTGCTCCCCATAGCTTGCTCAGATTGCTTACTGCATCCAGGACCACCAGCCCAGGCATGGCACTACCCACAGTGATATGGGCCCTCTCACATCAACCATTAATCAAGAAAATGCCCCACAGGGTGGCCCATGAGCTTGTCCACAGTCCTGCCCACAAGGGAATTTACTCAGTTGAGGTTTCCTCTTCCCAAATGACTCGAGTTTATGTCAAGTTTACATGAAACTAGCCAGCACAACTGACCCCCTGTCAATCTGACATGTACATCACTGTCAAACCATAACTGCTTTTTTCTTGTTGTCCAAGACGTCATATAAATATCAATATCACAATATAAAACATATTCCAAACTTTAAAGATCCCACAATCTTTACGAATTCAAACACTCCAAAAATTCAGTCTCTTTAAAATATCTAAAGCCTGTGAGCTGTGAGCTGCTTTAAAATCAAAAGTAAGTTACATACTTTCTTATTCCAAGAGGGATGAGCCAGGAACAGTCACAATCACAGCAAAGTAGAACCCAAGTCCAGCACTGTGAAGCTCAGGGTCAGACATCTGGGTCTCACGATCTTCTGGGCTCCACCCCACAGCTGCTGCTGTCCTTGGTGGTCATCCCACAGTACTGGAATCTCCAAACTGCTGGGGTCTCCTGATGTGAGGGGGCAACACCTTCACCAATGGCCTTTTTGGGCTGTTCTCTGGGACTCTGACTCTGTCACATGGTACCAAGTCTTCATGACCCTTTCAATCCCGGGCCTTCTACTCAACTGAGGCTATACCTTCACCAATTGCCTCTCCCAAACTCTCTTTAGGGCCACAAAGTGCCAAGTATCAGCTGCTCTCCATGACCCCTCCATGCCTTCAAAACCAGTATCACCCAGGTGACTCTATATATTACCAAATTTTGCTTCCAGCATAAGATGCAGCCTTGGCCCCTCTGAACCACACCTTCTGTGTACTGACCTTGAGGGAAGAATCCCAGATCTCACCTCAATGATGCTGGGCTCTTCTATTCACCACTAATTTCTCAGCTCCAGCGGACCAGAACTGACTGTCCCAGCAAAGCAAGAATTTCATTTTAATGGTTTTGGTCTCATTAATCACAGCAGATTCTTTAGCCCCAGCTGACCAGAACCACAGACTCTGAAAACTCAAAGTATACTATGGCTTCAACAGAGTCTCTAAGGGATTCTCAAATGTTCTCTAAATGTTCTCTAAAGCTTCACAAGTCAGGCCTCCATTGCCTGCATAGCTCTCAACATTATCTTCCAAACTCCCACGAACAACCCACTGAGCTCTGAGCACTCAATGGCTTTCCCAGCCCGAAGTTCCAAAGTTCTTCCATAATCCTTCCCCAAAACAATATGGTCAGTGCGTCACAGTAATAGTCCATTTCTGGTACCAAGTTCTGTCTTACTTAGGGTTTCTATTGCTGTGTTATAATATTGATCAAAAGAAGGCTGGAGAGAAACAGGTTTATTTCAGCTTACAGCTTTTCTCAGTCACTGTTCTACTGTTGTGAAAAGACACCATGACCAAGGCAGCTTGTGAAAGAAAGCATTTAATTGGGGGCTTGCTTAGAGGTTCAAAGAGTGAGTCCATCATCATCATGACAAAGAACATGGCAGCAAGCAGGCAGACATGGCACTGGGGTAGTAGCTGGGAGGGAACTCACACCCTGATCCACGGACAGCAGGCAGACACAGCGCTGGGGTAGTAGCTGGGAACTCACACCCTGATCCACGGACAGCAGGCAGACACAGCGCTGGGGCAGTAGCTGAGAACTCACACCCTGATCCACAGACAGGAGGCAGAGAGAGAGTAAAACTGGCTGCAGAGACTTTTGAAACCTCAAAGCCCATCCACAGTGATACAACTTGTCTTAGTCAGGATTTCTATTGCTGTGAAGAGATACCATGACCACAGTGGCAACTCTTAAAAGGGAATATATTTAACTGGGGCTGGCTTACAGTTCAGAAGTTTAGTCCATTATCAACAAGGCGTGAAGCATGGCGGCACACAGGCAGACAGGCATGGTGCTGGAGAGGAGCTGAGTTCTACATCCAGATCTGAGGGCAGCAGGAAGAGAGAGCCCCTGGGCCTGGCTTGAGACCTCAAAGCCCACTCCCACACTTCCTCCAACAAAACCACACCTACTCAAATAAAACCATTTTCTTTCAAACCACCACACACCTCTTCTAATAAGGCCATACTTTCTAATCTTTCCTAAACAGTCCACCAACGGGGAGCCAAGCATTCAAATGTGCAAGCCTATGGGGCCATCCTCATTCAAACTACCACAAAGCTTGTGGTCTATCATCTAGGGAAGTCATGACAAGAACTCAAGACAGGAACCTGGAGGCAAAAACTGATGCAGAGGCCATAGAGGAGTGCTGCTTACAGCCTTGCTCCTCATGATTTGCTCAGCCTGCTTTTGTAAACACCCAGGACCCACCAGCACAGTCACGGCACTGCCCTCTGTGAGCTGGGCACTCCCACATCCATCATTAATCAAGAAAATGGTCCATAGGCTTGCCCAAAGGACAATCTGGTGGAGGCATTTTCTCAACTCAGGCTCCCTCTTCCTAAATGACTCTGGCTTGTGGACATAAAACTAATAGCACAGCATATCATCCAGCAGTACTAAGAACAAACTGGAGCCATCACATCTTTTACCTCATTCTTGTAACTACAAGTTTCTGAGCATCTCGGATGTTTGAGACTGTTCCAGATGACGGGAAGAAAACATGACAATTCTGAATGTACAACCCATTAATTTCATTTTCTTCTTCTAAAAAAAAAATCATTTATTAGCCTTTTGGCTAAGATTAAGTATAAATGCCTAAAAAAATTTTTTTCTTAACCTATTAATAGGAAATCAAAGGACCCAACAATTAAAAAACAATGCTGATTGCATGGGCCTTGCTTCTTGGATCACATTTAATGATGATGTTCTGTTTCTTCCAGAGATATGTTATTTCCTGTACAGGCAGATACTAAACTCAAAGGAACTTAGAAAAATTCAAATGAGAGTTGGCAGGCAAGGCTGTCCCTGCAGGTTTTCTAAGTGTCACAATGGCATGAGTCCCGAGAAGATGGCTAGGATTTTAGAATGTACACGCCACACAGCCCTGTCCTGACAAAGGCATGACAGCATACACTGGCTGAGATAACACTAATCCTCGATCGTCTATGTATTAACAAAACACAAAGAGGGAGTCCCATGGGAAAGGAATACAAAAGATTTTTTTTTTAATCTAAAAATCAAAACTTGCCACTGTTACTCCATTTGTTACTCTCTGATAAATAAGTTTCCAAAGGGCCAGCCCTGTTGTGTTATTATGCACTGCCTGTGTTGGGGATTGAGAATGTGGTACAAGATCCACTCTTTTGAAGGACACACGCTCCTGCTGTATCAGACACCTGGAATTTAGGGGTAGATTTCCAAACAAGAAGCACCAGATGTTTAGATTCTAGCAGGAACTTTGGAATGCTAACATGGAAGGAAGGAAGGAAGGAAGGAAGGAAGGAAGGAAGGAAGGAAGGAAGGAAGGAAGGAAGGAAGAGAGAAAGAGAGAAAGAGAGAAAGAGAGAGAGAGAGAGAGAGAGAGAAAGAGAGAAAGAGAGAAAGAGAGAAAGAGAGAGAGAGGGAGAAAGAGAGAGAGAGAGGAAGAGAGGAAGAGAGAGGGAGGGAGGGAGGGAGAAAGGAAGGAAGGAAGGAAGGAAGGAAGGAAGGAAGGAAGGAAGGGGAAAAAAAGAAAAGAAAAATAACAAAACATTCAGAGAACAGAGTTTCCTTACTATAATAAAACCATTTTCTCTTGTGGATTTAAAGGACTTTTCCATAACTGGCGGCCAGGGTAAAGTGTGGTGATATATTGTGTATCCCAATGAAGCTTACCTGGGGATCAGAGGACAGAGCCAGCCACTAAATTAGACATGAAGGTCAGGCAATGGTGGCACACACCTTTAATCCTATCTCTCAGGTGGCAGAGATCCGTCTGGATATCTGTGAGTTCAAGGCCACACTGGGCTACATGAGAAAAACAGAAGCAGGCAGTGGTGACACACACCTTTAATCCCAGGAAGTCATACGGCAGGACACAGAAAGGTAAATAAGGCGTGAGGAAACAGGAACTCGCTCTCTTGAGGCTGAGGATTTTGTAGAAGTAAGTTAATGCCTGGCTGTTCTGCTTCTCTGATCTTTCAGCTCTCATCCCAATATCTGGCTCTGGGTTTTTTAATATAGGACCTTTTAAGATTCATGTTACAGTACAGTGCAGAGACTTTGAACACATTTTAGAAGACAGATATTGACTGAATGCTGACTATGCCACCAGCCCTCAGCACATTACTGGCCACAGTGTGAGCTCCAGTACTCATGTTTACTTGTATGTGAACCTATTGCACAATGTTGAAAGCAATTAAGGTTATGAAAATACTTAGCAAATCATTACCTCAACTATTTCCTCCTTCCTTTAGCTTATCACCTTTAGCCCCTCACTCACCCAGAGTACCCTTTGCATCTACACTACCTACACTACCATATGTGTAACACAGGGTGCTTCTAGTAACAGTGCCTGGAAGGCTACCTGGATATTCGAGTTGGCACATAGAATTTGGCACCTGTTATTAAAATGTCAAAAGTGGCCTCACAAGCAGCATGGTCAGCATCCAACACTATATGACAATGTTTTTATGTCACTCAATCAGGGGTAGTAAAAGATAAGATCCAACAACTCCAAATGGATCTTCAAACTCAGAAACAGCTTGATGCCCCCAGACAGTGGAGCCCTAATAATCACTTATGGAAATGGATGCTACCTTTCTTTTTTTTTTTTTTTTAAGTATTTTTATTTTATAATTAATTTAATTTTACATATCAGTCACGGATTCCCCTGTCCTCCCTCCTCCCACCCCCCAGCCTTCCAGCCAATCCCACCTCCTCCAAGGCAAGGTCTACCCCTGGGGAGTCAGCCCAGTCTGGTGGATTCAGTTGAGGCAGGTCCAGTCCCCTCCTCCCTACACCAAGGCTGAGCAAAGTGTCTCAGCATGGGCCCTAAGTTCCAAAAAGCTGGCTCATGCACCAAGGACAGGTCCCGGTTCCACTGCCTGGGGGCCTCCTAAACAGTTCAAGTTAATCAACTGTCTCACTCATCCAGAGGGCCTGGTCCAGTTCCATGGGGGCTCCTCAGCTATTGGTTCACACAGTTCATGTGTTTCCACTAGTTTGGCTATTTGTCCCTGTGCTTTTTCCAATCATGGTCTCAATCTCTTGCTCATATAATCCCTCCTCTCTCTCACTGATTGGACTCCTGGAGCTCCATCTGAGGCTTGGCCATGGATCTCTGCATGCTACCTTTCTCATCCCCTCTTTCCTTCCTTTTCCTAGCCCTACTAATTGCACCCTGCCCCATAAACTTCTTGGTTAGATTTCTTCAACAACAGATCCAAAATATTTCTAACCAAACTCTGAACCAGTTAATATTACAGGATTACCAGCCCCTATCGACAAAGCCGGAGATCTGTAGAACCTGGTTACATCCTGAGGAAGAAGATCAATATTGTCCCAAGAACCTCAACGCCCTAATTCAGCAGGAAGCAGTCTAACAATAACTTCACCCACTTTTCCAACCCCCAGCTGCTTATTACCCTTTTAAAATCTCAGCTGCTTATTACCCTTTCCAACCCCCAGCTGCTTATTACTAAACAAAAAAGGGGGGAATGTAGGGAAAGGGGGCGGGCTAAAGAAACCCACCCTGACCCTGGAGCCCAGAACTAGGGAAAGATGGCTCAGATCAGGGTAGAAAGAAACACAGTTTGGCTCAGTCAGATCAGAGCCATCTCTGCCCCTGGCCAACTGACTTGTGAAAACAACCAATCACAGAGCAGGATAGTAGAACCCTGGGCCTGGGGTTGACTCCACCTCCAAGACTTCCTGTGTAAACCACCCTGCCTAGTCAGTTAGAAAAAAGGGCTGTTCTCTCCACTCTGGTAGAGGCAGCTACTCTCCTGGACTCTTCCTTCCCAAGTAAATCTCTTTCTCAAGAGTTCTGGGTGTGAAGATCTTCATTCACTGGTGTAGAGAAGATCCTTGCTGCGATGTCCCCCGGTGGACAAAATAAGGAGAGCTGAAACAGCAGAGCAAGGAGGAGCTGAACAGAAAATCTTTGCTGAGATTTTCTCAGTGGAGAGAGAGAGAGAGAGGGAGAAGAGAGAGCGCTAATAAGGTGTCCAGGACACCTTCCAGGCAGAGCTGTTGTTCTGAGCAGCTCAGGGTATCTGGGATATCTCGCCCTCCACAGCTGAACTGTCTCCTTGCAGCTCACCATCACAGCTGTGCTACACAGCTCCAGGTGTCCGGGACACCTTCAGGGCAGAGCTGTTGTTCTAAGCAGCTTGAGGTGTCCAGGATACCTTACCCTCCAGGGCTGAACTGCTTCTTTGCAGTTCCAGCTGTCACAGCTGTCCTAAGCAGCTCAAGGTGTTGCCTGACTCCCTAGGTAGTCGGGACACCTTTCCCCAGTCTAGATTCTGCCAAAATACCGCCAAAGGTCAGAGAGCTGCACTCCTGTGCCTAACTGGAAAAGAACAAGAAGCAGTCGATCCACAGCATGCAGCGCTGCTGGCACAAAAGACGTCTCCCCCTTGTGGGCATCAATGCCATCTTACGTTTGTAATAATCCATGCGCCTATCACATGCAATCACATTCACAGCCACAGCTTATCTGGGCTGCCCATCTCACTTTAGGCTGCCAATTTTCCGACAGAGGAACAATGTGCTTGCCCTGCAATGAGCAGAAATCGGTCCCCACTTAGAACAACCCAATACTTTCCTGACAAGCACACCACACTGGGCAAACGAAACCATGTCAGCTCACACCCCCATGCCCACCTATCAGTGCAAGTCATAAGTAAGGGCAAATATGTGAAGCCCAAGGATGAAGCATGGGATCCACATCATAAAATAGGTATTTTTCTGCAGGCTGTTACCAAGTATTACCCCATAATGAGGAAGAACTTAAGTTGTTGCATAAGCTTGATTCAAAGCAAATCATTCGAAGTTCCTATCACACTAGGAGGTCTGAGTTTAACTTTGTTAATGCCATGATTAGGTGTCAAATGATTAAACTGAAACTGAATCACAGGATGAGGAACTACTTGGAGCTCAATGCTTAAGGCAGCGGCTCTCAACCTTCCTAAGGCTGCAGCCCTTTAACACAGTTCCTCATGCTGTGGTGACCCCCAACCAACCACAAAATTATTTCCGTTGCTACTTCACAACTGTAATTTTGCTGCTGTTATGAACTGTAATGTTCATAATATCTGCTATGCAGGAGATCTGATATGCGACTCCTGTGAAAGGGGTCACAACCTACAGGTTGATAACTGCTGACATAAGGGTTGAGAACTGCCTTTATTTACTCCATGAGGTTTGGGGGTTCCCAGTGCAGCTACACCTGGAAACTTTAAAACTCCACCAGCACCTGCATGCTGCAGAGACTGGTTGCTGTATCTAGAATAGGGCCCTATTACTTTAACACGCAAGTGACTTTAATATGTAGCTGACTTGAAAACTACTGACTGAGATACTAAAACCTGTAAATGTTGGTCTTGATGAAAACTCCTTCAAGTTTTCAGTTTTGAGCTTTGGAAAACAACACTAAAAAAGAACTTCCTTCATGTAGAAGCCAGGGGTCAATCCCAGGTACCTCAGGACCCATTATTTTATTTTTTGAGATAGGGTCTCTTACTGGGATCTGGGATTTAACAATCAGCTCCAGGGATTCCCCAACCTGTCTCCCTTGCTGTTGATGTACCTGACTTTTCACATGGGTTCTGAGACACTTGCAAGGCAAGCACTTTACCCAATGAACTATTGCCCCAGCCACCAGTTCATGGACTTCTTTATGGTCACATAACTTCAGCTTTTATCGGCATCCAGATTGCCTACCTACTTATCAAAACCAAATATAAGTATTTCTCTGACACAGAACAGCATACAAACCCTTTTGCAATATTTGCTCCAGAAACAAACATATCTTAAGGCCAAGGTTACATACGATGGTCAATACTGCTGGCTTTGGTTGACTGTTCCAGGCTCCTTCAAAGGACCCACACACTGGGCCAAAACAGTAGGCAGGTGAAACTAAAGTCAGAGAAGCTGACAGCTCTGGTCTGAGTCATCCAACTCCAGAAATACAACATGGAGAAGACCGCACCACCCTCCTCAGGTCTGCTGATAAATCCTGGTGAGCCACACCCACAGGAAGGAGTCTGGCCTTTTATACTGTGTACCTTGTAAAGTACACACATCTGTAAATCAGACTTGCTTTAGGCAATCGTGTTTTTCTATCATTTCTGCCAAGATCAAGTTGATTCTCTGAATGACAAATTCAGAAAATAATCGGTGTTTGAAGTATATTTTCACTACACAGCACAGGCTGGCCTCAAATTTGGGATTATCCTTCTACCTCAATCTTCCAAGTGTAAGGATTAGAGGCCCATGCCCAGCCAAAAAAGAGTCTTGAAAATGAAAGCCTGGTAACAGCTAAGTAGCTAACTCCATCTTTCAAAAGGGAGAAAAGAAGGGTTAGACAAAGCTAATCCTACTATCAGTGGACTTCAGTGTACCAAAAGAACTGCACGCCACTGTGTTTAAACCCCACAGCATCAGCCACTGCAGAGACTTCCAGACGCCAGTTATCTTACAACTGACCTGTTCATTTGTGATCAAACGGAAGGCAGCATCAGCAGAAGCTACCTAACACAGAACCAAGACTTTACTGAAAAAGTCCACCGGTCATTTGCAATTTCCAAGTTACCTTAGTAGACATTGGTGCTTAAAACTACTTTCCAAACAGGAAGCTATGCCAGTGTGGTGGAGCACACCTTTCACTCCCAGCATTCCGGAGGCACAGGCCACCTCTCTCCAAGTTTGAGGCCAGTCTGGTCTACAGAGTAAGTTCCAGGCCATCTAGGGTTACATAGTGAGAACCTGTTTTAAAAAAAGGAAAAGAAAAGAAACAACAAAAACTACAGCAAGCTCCTTCCAACAGTTTTCTTTTCCTGTGGGAATTCAGTGAGCTGCAGCTGTAGACACAACCAACTCCCAAGCAGCCCTCAGCAGCAGCAGCCCTCACCAGCAGCATCATCCCTCAGCAGCATCATCCCTCAGCAGCAGCAGCACTGTGGCCATCGTCCCCGGGGAGGCTGGAGCCAGCACTGACAGCGGTCTCTGATGCAAAGGCCAGGTACTGCGTCATTCATTCCCAGCAAGCCCTGAGCCTTACAGAGCTTACCGGGAGGAAAGAGGGTGGGGGCGGGTTCTTACACTCTAGAAAGTGCACTAAGTTCCTGAGGACCAACCCAGAGAAAAAGAACTCAGAGACATATATCCTGCTGTCCTTCCTAAACTGAGCTGACTCACGGGCAATGTCCTCCACTCTGAGAACACAAAGGCAGAAACAACATCACATGCCTTTCATCTGTAAAAGCTTTCAGGGTCAAATTCTCTACAACTGTAATGTAATGTCATATGAACTTTTTCTATTGTCTCTGGGTAGAGAGGATATATACATACATACATACATACATATATGTATGTGTGTGTGTATATATATATATATATATATATATATATATATATATACAATCTTACATACTTGACACATGTCTACAATGAGCCCCTACTTCTTTCCTAATAATGTCTCAGAATAATTTCTGTAAGAAATTAGATTTATATCCTCAGTCTCTAAAATACAACTTGAACTCACCAAAATTACCCTGAACAGCTAACTATGAAAACTATAGTCAACGTGAAGAGTCTGCCTTGGTGCTAAATGAAGAGCCCTGGATTTTCAGAATCCTGACTTTGTTACCTTCCTAGATAATGTAGACTACTCTGGTTTGGCAGACAGTTCCACCAATGAGAAAAGACAGTGCAATCATAACGGCATATAGACGTTAGCTGACTTGTGGTTATTTTCCATTCTTATCTTTGCTCAGTTCAACGAGCTTGTGAAAAACAAGTCAACAGAACTTTAATCTGTGACCACAAGAAGAGCCACCACACAACCAAAGTTCAGCAAAGCTTTATCTCGCCCAGGTCAAATGTGCAATGATATCCAGGACCTAGGTACGGCTTCTTAGAACTAACTCTTCTGTCTCCATGGCAGCAGAATGCATGGTGCTGGAGCAGTTGCTGAGAGCTTACACCTTGAGACAACAACCACAGGCAGAATGAGAAAGTGCTAACTGGCCCACCCCCAGGGACACACCTCCTCCAACAAGGCCACGCCTTCTAATCCTTCCCAAACAGTTCTACCAACTGGAGACCAAGTATTCAAACATACGAGCCTATGGGGGCCATTCTTGTTCAAATCACCAAGCTTGCTAAATAACACATCACATTATAAAATAAAAAAAATTTAAAAGTCGGGATGAAGGAGGTGTAGAGTGCTTGCCTAATGTGTGCAGTGCCACAGGCCAAACACCAACACCACCAAAACCAAAACTCTTAAGAGCTCCTGGACTTACTCACACTACTCTCCACATACATATATGAACACAAGGCAAAAAAAAAAAAAAAAAAGGTTGTGCTAGAAGAACCGAGCTTTAGCCTGGTGACAACGTTCAAGCATTGGTCCAGAGAGAAGGCTACAGCTAAGCTCAAATAATGCCCACAACACTCATTCTAGACTCAAGGAGCTAACACTCACAGCAGACACCGCTGGTACTTGAGAGAAGAGGATGTCTGTTAAACCTCAGGTTGTGGGTGGTAAACTACCTCTGTACTACCTCTGTAGTTCTAAAGGGCATAAATGTGGTATTTTTACCCTTATTATCTCCAAGCATTTGTAACAAACTATAGATATTTAAATGTAACTAATTAACATAATTTTCCCAGACTATTAAAAGAAAATCTGATCACACACAATACCAAGAACTGTGCAAAAGTGTATTAGAAAGGATGTTTCCGGTCCTTTTGCTTCTGACACATGTTTAGCACTGTGGGATGATTACATGTTAACTGGAGATGGAAAGTCAGCAGTGGCCAATAATGCCTTCTTTTCAAATGAAGAAAACAAAATCCATCTGTCTTTTGCTGTGCAGAGAGACTGTTTCTCATTTCTGATGAGTGCAGGCGGACCAGCACCTAAGAGCTCTTACCCAGAACTGCAGACCTGATGCACATGACGTTGTAGCAAGAAAATGCACACTGCCCCAGTCTCTTTTCAGCTGGGTGTGTTGGCCACATGCCTGAAATCCTAGCACTAAGGAAACAGAGGCAGGAGTAGTAGCAGGAGTTTAAAGACCAGCCTCAGCTACAGTGTGAGTTCAAGGCTGGCCTTGGCTACATGAGACCCTCTCTCAAAAAACAAAAGGAGAATAAAAGTGAATTGTCAGAGCAAGGTGGTGTCACACACCTCTAATTCCATTCTTCAGGAGGCTAAGGCAGGAAGATCAAAAGTTGGATGCAGTCAGGTGGACAGATACCTGGAAGGTAAGTTCGAAGTCTGCCTGAACTACAGAGCAAGTAGAGGCTGAAGAAAGAGCCTGGCATACAAGAAAACTAGGATCAATCCTCAGTGCTAGAGTCAAACAAAATGAGACTTTAAAATCTCTGTTTTAGTTCAAGGCCAGTAGCCATTAGGGAAATGCAAATGAAAACCACAATGAGGTATCAGAAGCATCTATCAGACTGGCCACCATGAAAACAACCACCCACAATATGGGTAAGAACACAAGGAAAGGCCGGGCGGTGGTGGTGCACGCCTTTGATCCCAGCACTCGGGAGGCAGAGGCAGGCGGATCTCTGAGTTCAAGGCCAGCCTGGGCTACAGAATGAGTTCCAGGAAAGGTGCAAAGCTACACAGAGAAACCGTGTCTCGAAAATCAAAAAAATCAAAAACACAAGTAAAAAACAGGATGACTGCTTGTATACAGTGATACACCATGACGGGAGAGAGCACAGCAACGTGTGTGTGTGTGTGTGTGTGTGTGTGTGTGTG
>CABHPP010112180.1:0-39849 GCA_902168425.1 Peromyscus attwateri | reverse complement strand
CCAACCAAAAAAAAAAAAAAAGGCACCACTAGAGGGCAGAAATCGAATTTACTTGTAGCTCAGTGAGAATGCTGATGCCCTGTGTACATGTTACACACGTGTGCACGCTGGCTTTGCTGACTTTTGAAGAGTGAGCACCAGATCCAGACAGCGAGCAGGAGTGGGATGGAGAGGCTGCTGGCAGCTCTCCGTGTGACAAGAATGTCTAGCAAGGAAATTTTGAGCTCTGGAGGGAAGGGAAGACACATTTCAGGGTCTGCTGTTGCCCTGCCGGGGCCCTGGAGATGTTGGGCTGCTGTGGCTGTCCACATTCTGAACAAATGCTAAGGGAGTCCATATTCAATGGGAGCACACAAGGAGAGTTCCCTGGACAGACGGAGAGCCTGGGTGGGGTGTGCCCAGCATCCTTGTCACCTCAGACAGCACATGGCCGTGCCAGTTAGTCCTTTGCAGGGCTCTCCCTCATATGAACACTCCCATCTTCCTTGGACATTGTGATGTATACAAGTAACCCATGTTTCTTCTTATCTCTCTCTTCCCCAGGGCTCCATACAGCAGCTTACCATCTATATCGACCCCAGGACCCCTGAGGAGCTATGTGAAGCCCAAGAGTCCTCGGTGAGCTTCTGCCTACCCCCAGCTCTCTGTACCCTCATCCCCCAGTCAGCCAGGGGAAGGCTGGGTGCCTGGCCATTCTTCCCCCTCAGCGTCACGCAGCCTGAAAGCCTCTCATCATGGCCAGCACTGCCCCAAGTCCTATTTTGGGCTTTTGGCTTTCTTGCACTTTTCAAAGCTCTTCAGCCGTCTCCTTGGAGTGGGGGCTGTGTGTCTTATGAGGTGTTCCTGTGGCTGTGGCAGTCAATGGCCTGGTTTCCAGCCTTCCTGCCAAGAAGGGTGTCAGGATTCTAAAATCAGAGTTAAAATGCTAAGATATTCTGGGTGTAAAGTCCTATAAAAATGAACCTAAATTTAGGTTGGTTTTATGCTTGGCAAGTGAACCAGTTCCTAAGTTGGGGGTGGGGTGGGGGCCAGGGAGGAAAGATGGCTCCTTCCTTCCTTCCTTCCTCCAGGATTTGCTGGTTGTGACAGTCCTGGGTGTAGGCTGGGGATAAGGGGATATACTTCGGGCGCTGTCCCCTCCTCCATCTCTGACACACATTTGCAGACACAACTTAGTGACAGAGCCTCAGACCCGGTCAGAGAGCAGGAGGGGCAGGAGAGGAGCCGGAAGCCAGGCAGGCAGAGGCGCTGTCTGAAGGGCCTTCCAGGCAGACAGGAGCATGGTGCCAAAGCCAGATGCAGGCAGAGTGGTGTTTCCTGTGACTGTTGCTCCTTAAGTGATGTCAGCCTCTGAATAAACTGGAAGCCGGTTTCATTAATAGTGCTAAAAAAGAAATCTGCACACCAGAGGTAGCATTGGGCTGTTTGAATGTCTGAACTCCGGAGCCTGTGACATTCACGGGGAGCTAGCAGAGGGAACGAGTTGTCTCGTGTTTGTCTCCGCTCTGCATTCATGGTGAAGTATAAACAACCCAGGGGTCCCAGAGCACAGGATCCACTGCAGAGCCACAGCACAGGCTCCTGGACTGACATGGGGGCCTGCTTCGAAGGTCAGGCAACACTAGGAAGCCATGTTGGATGAGTGCTCCCTGAATGGGTTCCCATGAGCACCTTGCACAAAGCAGGAATGAAGGTAGCCTGGGCATGGTTGGAAGGTGAAGTAACTCAGACTGTAGCGATAACAGTGTGGACAGAAACTGTGCATATGGCATTTCCCACCCTGTCTCTGATGCCCATGTGTATATACATGCACACACATACACACAGGTTCAAATACCGCACATAATGTATTCATATGCACATTTGTGTATGCATGCATACCACACAAACATGTATACACATGTATACATGTGTTCATATATGTATATACACATGCATGCATACCACACACATATGTATGCACACATATGCAGTCACAGCCATGTGCAAACTGCACACATACATGCACATGCAAATGTATACACATACACACACAGTTCCTCCATCAGAGTCTGCTTGTCAAGTCTCTGACCTTCCCAAGTACCCCAGTGCTATGTCACCTGCCCTCCTGCTCTGTGTGTTGTTGTGGGATGTTTGTACACTGTGTGAAGAGGTATTCGCTGTGATTGGTGTAAAAGCTGAACGGCCAATAGCTAGTCAGGTGGGACTTCCAGAGACAGAGAGAACTCTGGGAAGAAGAAGGCGGAGTAGCCAGCCAGACATGGAGGAAGTAGCATGAGCAGTACGGAGAGAAGAGGTGACGAGCCATGTGACAGAATGTAGATTAAAATAAATGGGTTGATTTAAGTTATAAGAGCGAGTGGGACAAGCCTAAGCTAAGGCCGAGCTTTCATAATTAATGAATAAGTCTCTATATCACTTTGGGGGGACTAGCAGGACAGAGAAAGACTCCTTACGGTGTGTGGCATGACTTATCTCCTCACAGGCATCTGGAGAAGCCAGTGGGCTTCAGGAGATGGATGAAGTCGCTGAGATCATGGAAGCTGTCACCTACACTCAAGCCCCGGTGAGCGTGGGTGCTACCCCTGTGGGTGCTGTCAGGTGTGATCCTCTGGGGGAGTCAGCCTCACACCCACACCCAAGCAAACATACCAGTTTTCCAGGGCCACCTGCATGTATGGCTATGGAAGGTGCGCAAAGACAGACTTGCTCTGGGCCTCGGAGAACTTGCTCAGCCCCTCTGAATCTCAATTGTCTTTCTATCCTACAGAGTGATGGTAATATCAGTTATATTGTGGGAGGTCGCTGGAGAATTAGATGAGGCAGGCAGGGGTGAGTCTCAGAAAGTGCCTGGCATGAGGGAAACAGCCCTGAGTGATACTCAGTGTTGCCTTGGACCCATGCAACAGCAATCCTCATCTTGATGTTCACATCCCTCCCTCCTGGGAATGTGTTCTGCAGCTAAGAGCAAAGTCTTGAGTCAGACCACAGAAGCACTCGTGTGTGTGTGTGTGTGTGTGTGTGTGTGTGTGTGTGTGTTGGATGCATGTATGTCTGTATTAGACTAGCAAGGAGCATCATCTGAGCTGTAAACAAAGAAAGCTCCCAGGCTGGGCTCGTCACTCTATGAAGGTACTTCTGAATGAAAGTGAGGAGACAGAAATAAGGCAGAGACTGTAAGTATAGACCCCAGGCAGCAGGGATGTGGGTGCGGCAGAACAGAACCGTAGTCTGATAAAGCTAGAAGGACTTCGACAGATGTGTATAGCAAACTGCCCATATTACAGATGGGCAGACAGATCCAGAGAGGGAAGCTGGGCAAGCTAGGCTGGAGCACAGGTCTCCTGACATACCTGTGGGTTTATGATCTGGGTGGGATTATGGAAGTGTGCCCTCAAGACCTTGCCTGAGATGGAGAAACCAAGGGGTCCATGCTCTGCTTGGGGCAGTGTTGGAGTCTTGGGTGCCCATTAGGCCTAGCCACCCACGGGCACATCCTGGGTGCAGGTCAGTGGGCCACATGCTCAGGGCTCTGAGCATGATGCTGCTTCGTGGTTTACAGGTCTATAATGTAGAGGGAGGCTGACCCAAACAGAGGTGCTAACAACCCATGGCAGTCCCCAGAGAGGGCCAGAAAAGGACAGAAGGGTTTGAGAGTGTGAGAAGGCCACAAGCGTGAGAATGGGACAAGAATTTAGGAGGGAAAAGTGGAGACAGGCAGCTTGGGACAGGCCTAGAGAGGGAGGCAGAAGAGGAAGAGAGCTCGTGTTTCTCTGGATGTGATGTCGCTTCTTCCTTACAACACCCCACAAGGAAGGCGGCATTATTCTCTATGCAGATGTAGAAATGGGTGCCCAGGGAGATGAGTAGACCTCCAGGGTCAGACAGTAGCAGAGCCAGGAATCAAGCCTCCTGGGTCTCTTCCCATGTGTCTTAGTCAGGGTTTCTATTGCTGCAATGAAACACCATGACCAAAAGCAAGTTGGAGAGGAAAAGGTTTATTGAGCTTACCCTTTCACATCATTGTTCATCATCAAAGGAAGTCAGGACAGGAACTCACACAGGGCAGGAACCTGGAGGCAGGAGCTGATGCAGAGGCCATGGAAGGGTTCTAGCTTGCCCCTCGTGGCTTGAAACCAGGACCAGCAGCCTAGGAATGACACCACCCACAATGGGCTGGTCTCTTCTCCACCAACCACTAATTAAGAAAATGCCCTACAGCCGGATCTTATGGAGGCCGCTTCTCAGCTGAGTTTCCCTCCTTTCAGATAACTCTAGTTTGTGTGTCACGTTGACATAAGACTAGCCAGCACACTCTGTCATGTACAGGGGCTGATGTGTGTGCTGGGGGAGGGGCAACATCAGCCCAGAGAGGGTGTGACATCGATCTCTGGGGACCTGGAGAAGTGACAGAAGAAAAGTGGCTGGTGGTGTGGTGCGCTTCAAGTCTCTGGGGCAGAGAGCCCATTCCTTCCTCTTTCAGGTTCTTAGGGACTTGGGAGAAGTGCTATACATCCAAGTCCTACCCAGAGTAGCCTTGGTGTTCCTTTCTGAAACAGCTTCCGCCGTTAGCATGGAACATGCCTGCTCCACGGGTTAGTACGGGAGGTCCACAAACAGCCTGGTCCAGACATGCGAGTGGTCCTTGGCACACAGCAGTGATGGGCGAAGGCTTGTGTTGCAAACTGCCTGGCGAGCATTCCAAGAGGCCAGGGATCTCAGGGCCAGACTCAATGCAGGGCACTCTGAGTTCCCTGTTCCTTTTGGGACCCCCCCTCCACACCTGCTTCTTGGTGTCTTGTTTTCCAAACCCCTATGGCTGCCCTCTGCTCTAAGAGGATTGCCCTAGGTCCAGCCCTGACGGCCCCAAAGCTGCTGGTCCTCACCACCCACACGCCAAATGCCATCCTCAGGGTTCTTCTGTCTTTCTACAGTTGTCCCTGTGCCTACACAGGTGGCTCACTCTTGAGAGTTTGCTGCTCTGCCTGTGGTGACCTTTCAGAGAGGCCTTCTGGGGTCTATGCTATAGGAGCGGGCCTGGAACAGTCATGTTGTTCTTGAGGCCACCCGGCCTGAAGGTGCAGAGCCAGATCCACTATGGATCCAGAGTGCTTGGTCACTCCACCCGGAAGGGTTTTGGCTCCTTTGGCAGCAACCCCTCCAGCACAGGGAATCTCCCTTTGGTCTCAGACAGCCCTTCCTTTCTCTGTCTGGCTTATTTCTTGGTCAGAATCTCACTTCCCCATGCCCAGCCTTTGCAGCCTGTCACTCTCCAGAACACGGGCCCTAACAGGCAAACTGAACTAGAGGCAGCCTGCCAGCCCTCCCTCTCCCCACTTCCCATGTAGGGTCAGCAGCGCCTCGGCTGTTCTGCGCCTGCCTCTCCTGCCCAGCCGGCTGCTGCTCGCATACCTTTGCATTTATAGAAAACTTATCTCCGGCTGAGTTGGAATTAACATGGCTGTGCATGTGGGTCACCTGTGCCCAACCGTGTGGGACTGACAGAGGTCTTTAATAAGGAGCCTCCAGGGTGGCTTTCCTGGATGTTCAGTACGTCTGGAGTGAATAACAAGAATCCACATTGGCAGAGCGCTCTGCGGGTGATTCCCAGCCACAGCCAGGCCTTCTTCCAGCCACACCTAAGGGCTCTCGGCTTCCCAGACATACCATCTGGGACTTCCTCCCAACAGCCCTGTGCAGTTCTGTTTCCCTGGAACCCCCCTCCACCCCCACCCTTCCTTCCTTCTGGCAAATTCCTACCCCCCTCAGGATCCAGGCCAAATCCTCTCCAGTGAGGCCTCCTCTCCGGCCACGCCCCCTCCCTAGCATGGCCCTTGCTTCTGCTATCCTGTGTCCCATGAAATCAGCTACTGGGGTCTGGTGAGTGCCCCTCTGTGCTCTGGGGAGGGTAGGCACAATGTGTTCTTTATTCCTTTCTCCGGCCCCAGGGCTCAGCCAACAACCTGACACTCAGTGGGTCCACAGGAACCTATCTGTGGAATGAGTAGATCTCATAGTGACTGTGAGGTTCGGCAAAAGACAAAACAACACAAAAACAAAAAGACCTCCATGATACCCTGAAAATGTACTAAAGTCTTTAGACTAGATATTTCTACACTGTCACAACTCATACTTGGCTCCTCATCCATCTTACCTCTGAAGCCAACAGTCGTGTGTGTTCAAGGTGAGACACCTCACTTTCTCCATAGTCAGTTCCTTGGAGTCTCACCTTTCCCCGGAGCAGGGCCTGGGTGGCTATGGCTGCCTGTATAAGACTCGCTGTTAGAATTTGGCGGAAAGGCTAGTCAAGGACTCAACTGAGATCTCTTTGGGTAACAGCTCAACCTGTTTCAGGCTTGCTCTCTTGTTTGCTCAGCCTCGTCTGCTCCAAATATCTGTCCCTAGGCCTGCATGTCTTACAAAGTACCCTTGCTTCCAACTGTTGGCACCCCTGGAGGCTACATTTGGGCTTCCATGGGCTTTCCTAGCTCCATCAGGGACCCATGGAAAAGAGCCTCCTTCTGGACCCCTCCCAGGGGAAGAGGCGTCCGCCCCAGGACGGGTCGGTCCTAGCTGGCTTTGCTGCTTTGCCTTGGTGGTTCCCACTCTTTCAGCATCCCTGCCTAGCTCCTGCCCTTTGGGCTTTTCAGGGCCCCACCCAGGCCTCCTGGGCTGGACCGCAGCATCCCTAGTCTAGATTCTCCCGGCCACTCCCACCCTCAGCACTGTCCTTGTCCCTGCATCCAAGCCCATCTCTCCTTCCATCCCTTCTCCATCGTGCTGCTTCTACAGGCTCTGGCCTGCAAGTTTTCTTCAGCTATGGTTCTGGCCCAGCTCAGGTAACCGAGACCTGATGTCTCCAATACTCTCTCTATGCTGTTTTTTTGGAACTCTGCCCACCTTCCAGGCCTGGTCCTTACAGCCTTCCTTCACACCTTTGCCGTGGAGATAACACCGCGATAAATCACTGGCAGTGTCTCAGGCTTGGTGCTCGGAGTCATTGTTTCTTGACTTCATTCATCTCAATTGCAGTTCTCTAGTAATATGGGCTATTTCACTACTTAAAAATACACAAGCATTCCTGTGCATTTGTAGAACATCTCCTTTTCTTTTTTCAAATCTGTCTTGCCTTCATGTATGCATGTGCACCATGTGTGTAGTGCCCACAGAGGCCAGAAGAGGGCATCAGCTCCTCTGGAGTAACAGCCAGTTGCGAGATACCAAATGGGCATTGAGCATTGAGCCTGGGTCCTCTGGAAGAGCAGCCAGTGCTCTTCACCACTGAGCCATCTCTCCTCCTCTGTAGAACACTTCTCATTGTCCCCATCGTGCAGAGGAGAAAGCTTAGGCCCAGTGAGGCTGTATGATTTGTCCAAAATAGGTCAGTCAACTAAATACAAAGCAGGCATTCGGCCCAAGTCTGACAGAAAGGACTAAACCATGAACTCTGAAGTCACAGGGCTCCCTGTTATGATGGACCAAAGGTTCACTATCTGCACAGTAGAATCTAACGTTAGGAGAAGAGCCTGTTCTTGTTAGGATGCACATGGAGTGACAAGTGAGCCCCAACACCTCAGTGTCTTAAAACAGCAGAGATGTGTTCCTTTTCCACAGTCAAGTTCAACACTAGATCATTCCACTCAACCCTCCATCCTCCCCAACAACCTGGATCTTAGAAAGCGAAGAGACTGAATGCTGACAGCCCTGGTTCTCACGAACTGCTCTCAGCATCCAGGGTTGGTGTCGGGACAGTTAGGACCAGCACTGAGTTTCCTGTCTGGATTTGCTTGCCTCACTTCCAGCTGTTGGGTTTTGTTTCCTCCTCATTGGTAAGCCTGGTGAAGACCTCACCTGGCTTTGGAGAAGCCGTACAGATGCAGGAGCTTCCTTGGGAGGAAGCCGACACATCCATCACTGTCAGAGCCTTGCCCACCGTGCTGCTCTGGGGCTGGATCTACAGGGTTCCTGGTGCAGCCTGTCTCACTGACAGAACCACTCACACATTCCTGGATCCAGCATCTGCTCTGTGCTAGCCTGGGACACAGGCATCCCAGAAGTGTGGTCTCTGAGCTTACACACCTTAGTCTGAGACCAACAATATCTCCCTGAACAGTAAGTAGGATGGAATTACACCCAGCATGTACCTCTTTCAGGCCTGGGAGGTGTGATGCTGCCCAGAGACACAGCCAGTGTAGGCATTCAGGATTATTCGGGATTCTGTGGATAAATTACTTGCCATGATTTTTTTTCCTGCTTCACTGTTAAGAAAATCCGTTCTTACTTAAAGGATTCTTTTAAAAGTAAATTCCATTTTTCTCTCTTCAGCCTAAAGAAGCACACGTTGATCCCATAAGCATGCCTCCCACTTCATCCTCTCCTGCTGAGGACACGGAGCTTTCTGGTGAACCTGTGCCAGAAGGAACCCCAGAAACCAACTTGAGCATCACTGAGCATAGCAGCCCTGAGCAAGGCAAGTCCTGACACACACGTCAGAGTGGTGGTCTGTCACGGAGTGATCACCATGTGTGCAGCATACAGAACTTACCTTACCATCCCTTTCCCCTTCAAGGGAAGAATGACAGTCACTTTCCTTAAAGACAGGACAGGGAAACTGAGTCACAGAGAAATTAGGTAACCTAGCCAAGACCACGCTGCCTGAGAGTGGCAGAGTTGGCATTTGCTCTCCAACGTCTGAGCCTTTAACTTTCGGACTCCACCTCTGCTCCCCCTACAGGAAAGTTTATAAGAATCATTGCTGCTAATTGAGTACCTACTGTGTGCCAAGTGTGTGCATACTTCTCCAGTCCCACCAGCATGCCTTCTAGCCAATATGGCTAGCTGCAATTTTACAGGTGGGAAAAGCCAACCCTTGAAAAGGGGGCAGGCAACATGTCCACAAGCTCATAGCCCCATCTCAGAATCTTCACTTGTTTTGATTTCTGCGACAAGCTCTCTGGGTCTCAGAGGATCTGGTCATCTAACTGATGGCCAGAGACTGGCATCGTCACCCAGCAGGTCAATGGGACCCTAAAGAGGAGAGCGGGCCTCAGGCCCCACCTGCTGCTCCTCTGCTTCTGCTACCACACCAAGGTGCACAAGCAAAAGCCCAGAGAATATCTGTGACTCCCCCAAGCAGCAGAGTGACCTGAACCCAAGGCCCGAGGACAGCATTTCCCAGAGGGTGGTCGTTTGTGACCCTAGCTGCAGCCAAAGCCAGAGTTCTGAGATGTAGGGGCAAGGTCATTTCCAGCAGCACTCTTCATCCAAAGCACCTGTAGCAGGGACTGGTTGAGCAAACTCGATATCCTTCATCCACGTGATGGGGATGCTCTAAAGAGTTATGGGCATGCTAATGGAGTCTTCTCCATAAGAGCAGATTTCAAAACTGCTACAGCCGCCACTTTGAATCTGTGTTATTCGCATGTGTGTGGGATACATTACCCATTTGGTCCAACACACAACGTGTGGTAGGACTGCAGGTGCTTTTGATTCTGTTAAACTTCTGCATCTCAAGCGTCATCTACAGTAATGCTAATGAGCGTTATTTTAACAACTGAACTTGGCAAGTCTGTGGGTAAGACAAAGAATACTAGATGGGAAAATTATAAATAATTTAATAAGGTTACAATGGAACTAAGGAGTCTTGAGGATGTGGCAGTGGGAAGCCCGGAGGGGGCGGGTAGGAGGAGCTTAACACGGCTTTGAAGGAAACCCTACTTGGCCGTCTATTTGCTGTGGGCCTGGCTGAGATTGCAAACCTTCTTAACCCTCCTTGGGGGACAGTAGCCGTCCTTCTTTCCTGGTGAATGAGAAGGTGGGATGCCCTGCGGTTTCTAGGTTCCTGGGAACATAGAAGCATTATCGATTATGGATACTGTTGGGTAGATTGGGTCCTCTGAGTAGGGCAATGGGTAGGGTGGCTCTTCCAGTCTAAGAAGGCAAGGTCTGAGTGGAGGCCGGGACTCCCACCTGAGCCTCTCACCTGTACTCAGGAACAGCTTTACTCCTCTATCGGACAGAGGACCAAAGGGAAACCTCAGTACTGGTTCAAGTGTTCCCTTTCTTGATGAATAGACAGCCCAGATGATGGAGAGAAGGGAGCCTGTACCCCCAGTGCCATTCTGCATGGGAAAAACTCTCCAGTATTGGAGGCATGTGTTTGTCATGCTTTCTGAAAGCATCTGCCCCAGCTCCATCCAGTGTGACACTGGGGGCCAGTAGCTGCTTGCACAGCACCCCCTGGTGGTCAGAGCAGGGAGGACTCAGGCAACGGCCAATGTCAGACTACTCTGTGCATCAAACCTGAGGCCACACAGGGTCTGCTGGAGACAGTAGAGCAAAGGTGACTGCTGCATGTATGGAGAAACTCTGGCCTAGAGACAAGCCTGCCTGGCTTACACGCCCCTCCTAACCAATACTCTCGCTATGACTTTACTCCTCTGCAGAAGGGGGATAATTACGAGAGGCCTGGCAGCACAAGCCTGTAATCCCAGCCAATTGGGAGACTGCAACAAGAATATATAAATCCAAGACCTGCTTAGACTACAGAACAAGTTCAAGGCCAGCCTGGGCAACTTAGTGGGACCCTTTCTTAAAATAAAGATGTGAAAAAGGGCTGGAGATACATCTCAGTGATAGAGTACTTACGGAGCTTGCATAAGAGAGCCAATGATACATCTCAGTGAGGACAGTACTTCTTAGCTTGCTTGAGATCCTAAGGCTCAGTCTTCAACACCGCTAATAGTACTAATAATTAATAATACTATTAATATTTTGAAGTTGTGATTAGAGCAATATACCCGCCTTGGGGTGTTATGGAGGAAGCCGAGAATGCGGAATTCTGGTCTGGCAGGAGGTTGGTGGAACGGTTCCCAGAGAAGAGAGAGCTTGGCTAGCAGGATAAAGGGCATGCGTTCATTTTAGTGACTCTCTGCTTTAGGATTCTGTTTGTCTTAGACACCCTCCCCACGGGTGTGTGTATGGTAACAGTTCAATCAATACAGAATTGTAGAAACAACGATGACAACAAAAACAATAATCTCCCCTTCTCTTTGCACTCCTATGATCTGGAAGAGCCAATGCTCAGCACTGTGATTTAGCTGTGTATATACATAAACATATAGATGGGTACACAAATAATATGTGTGCTGGGTAATAACTACTGCATAACATGAATGTGTAATAGAATAGTCACATGTAATGACGGAAAAATATGTGTTCTCTTATGTAGTCCTTTTTATGTTCATTGACTACAGAACTCCAATAACATGAATATTTGTGAGTGGCTTGCTATGTGCCAGGCACTGTCCCCAACACTTTCCTCCTATCAGCTAGGCCAAATGACGCATAATCCTCAGAATAATTTCTACTCAATGAGGTAGGAATCATGATCTCCACTTGTAGATGAAGGAACTTGAGGCACAGGTTAAGCATTTTCCCTGAATCATATTCTGGGGAATGGCAAAGCAGGATTCCAGGCAGCAGGAGGTGCTAGAGACCATGATGCCACCGGGCTCTAGGGCCTTGCCCTGTTCTCTAGGCTGGCTCTTCCCCCTTGATCCTGTATTATGGGATCATGGACACCTTCCCAAGTCACTAGGTAAAGAGTGACCTCATTCTCTTCCAAGACTGTAAAACATAGTTGTTGATATCACAATTTTTGCTTCCTATAGGGTCTGGTGAGATTCTGAATGACACACTGGAGGTCCATGCTGTGGATGGGGACGCCAGTGGTTCAGGGGATGGGGCCTTGTTGAATGTCACTGACGGTCAGGTGAGTGAGTGGCGAATTTGATATGATGGCCTAATAGGGGACTCGTTTGCTTATTTCAGTTTGATGATGACTGGAGCACCAAGGGGTTTTAGTTGAATGTCATCAGGACTGATGTCCCCATGGTACAGAGGAAGCACAGTGGCCAAGCTTCAGGGGTACACCAGCATAGGTGGAGGAGAATCAACCCCAGCTTGTCTTCACCCATGCTTGATGATGAATACTGGGTCTTCACGATGGTGACCATCTTGCACTGGATCTTTATGAAGAGTACAGTCCCCTCAGGACAGAACATTGTTAACTGTGGGTGTGTCCGCACTATTCTTAGCAGTTGTCTTTCATATCTACAAGGCCAGTTTGAGAAATGCTTGATTTAGTAGGGTCACACCTTCTCAACTCTGGAGTTCGTGCACAAGTGTGAAGACCTGAGTTTGGATCCATAGCACACCCATGTAAAAGCTAGGTGCAGTGATGAGTGTCTGTAACCCCAGTGAGGATGGCAGGGGGACAGAGAAGAGGATCCTAGGAGCTTGGTAGTCATTCAACCTAGCTGAAATGGCAAGCTCCAGACTTAGTGAGAGACCCTGTCTCAAAAAAATAAGATGGAGAGCCATGGGAGAAGACAGCCAATATTGATCTCTGGTCTCCATAGACTCATGCGTGTGTGAATCCACCTATGCACATGTGCATCCATACTCACCATAATACATACACACACACACACACACACACACACACACACACACACACACGAAACTCTAGAAAAACAAAAATAAACATTCCCTCCCACCCCCTTTGTGAAATAGGGTCTCACCATGTAACTCTGGCTGGTCTGAAGCTCACTATGTAGACCAGGCTAACTTCAAACTCACAGAAATCTGTCTGCTTGTGCCTCCTGCCGAGTGTTGGAGTTAAGATGTGCATTGTGATTTTTGGCAAATATGTCTCTTTTTATGACACCTGCAGCCACAGCTGCTCTATTTCCCCATTTGTTGTGGGACTTTATAGAAATCTTTTCATTGCCCAGAGGAAACTCAATTACAAAGAAAGAGAGAAAGGCATGTTAGGCTGGAGTGGGCTGAGGAGGATGGAGAGCTGCCTGCATCTGGCTGAAGCCTCATGGAGAACAATGCCATTATCCTTATGTCCAGATGGGTGCCCAGGAGTGGCCACAGGAGATCTGTGTGTCCAGACAGAATGTCCAGAGCTGGAGCCAGCTGACTCAGGAGGCAATGGCCCATGGTCACAGGGTCTGCTAACAGATGTTAGCATGAAATGCGAGACTTCGATGCCTCAGAGATGTTCCCTGTCTCCTGGCTTTTGCAAGTCTGGGACTGGTCTGAGACTGGGGTGAAGTCACAAATATGGAGGTGCCTAAGGTCAAGAAACTGCAGAAATGTCAGATGCTAGAGGGTGCATGCTGTGACCCAGAAGCTCATAGGCTTGTTGATCAGAGCTAAGGGACCAGTGGCAGGGTCTCTCACTGTGTCCTTGTTTCTAGGTGTTATCAGCAACAGCAACTGGGGAGGCCAAGGAACCTGTCACCGCTACCCTGGAAGCAGAGATCGGCAGTGTGCCTACTGGGAGCCCCACCCTAGCCATGTCCACCCAGAACTCCAGGGAAGTGGGCACTCCAGTGAGTAGCTTGTGCACACATTTCACTTCTTCTGCTAGAGGTTCTCTTAGGTAGAAGTGGATACTAGCCTCTTGTCTGCAAATGCAGAGCAGCAGCACCATGGGGCGAGTCCAGGTGGGCATGAGCAAATGGCTGCAGGGGTGTTCACTCATTGAGAGAGGTTTGCAGAGAGCTACGCCACCCAGCACTGATCCCACTTGCCAGGGTTGAAGGTCACTGGGATAGGCTGAGTTCCCAAGACGCAGTAGTCAAGGGACAGAGGACTCCCAAAGCACTCTGGGAGTGATCTTGCAGGTCAGAGGGGCAGAAGGTGAGTCTGGGAGTTTAAGAAAATTAGCCAAGCAGATGGGACAGATAGATGTTACAGGTAGGAGCCAGAGGAGCAAAGGTCCAGCGACCACACAGGAACTGAAGAAGTAGAGGGTGTCTGTGGGGTCAGCAGTGGCCCCTGGTGTCAGCTGTAGGCTGAAGAAGAGAAGATGGAGAGACCCAGAGCATGGAGGCTTCTGCTGGGTAGCTTGACAGCATTTAGTGAAGTGGCAGCCACTGAAGCGTAGGAGAGGACCAACAGATCTTAGGGGGACTAGAATTCTAGAATGATCACCCTGGCTTCTAAGTGGAGAAAGGATGAAGGAAGCCGGCCTGGGTACATGGATGGGGATAGCAGGCGAATCCAGGTCCAGATGAGCAGGGGTGGCCATGAACATGTCAGATCTTTTCAAAAGTTCCCGTGAGTGAGGGGCTAAAAAGCATCCTTTGATTTTGTATGCATGATTCTGAGTGGCGCTGGAGAGGGCGATTTTAAATGTGGGAGGTACTGAGCTAGGGGAGCAGGAGGCAGGAAACAATCAGGTGATTGGCAGCTGTAGAGCAGTGGGGGCAGAGACAAAGGGCAGGTTTAGATGTGCCAGCGCTTTGAAGGAGAGGGAGGCACAGGGCACAGGTACAAGAGGGGCCTTGGCTGTCTGTCCCCTAAAGCCACAGACATGGATCAAAATGGTGGTCCACTAACCTGGACCTTTGGGATGTTTTTCCATTCAGGAACCAGAGAATGAAGAAAATCTAGCAACAGCAGCATCAGGAGATGGTGAGGTGCCCACTGGCACTGCTGGGGATGCAGAGGCTGGCACCATGCCTACTGCAGGGCCAACCCTACCCATGCTTACCCAGAAGCCAAGAGAAGAGGCCACTCTGGTAAGGAGTGTGAAGAGTTAGCACAGGCTTCCAAGCCTTACATTCGGCAAGCCCAGATGCCCTGGCTGGGGTGTGGGGAGCACCTCTGAGCAGTGCTCGTTCAGAGCTGGGAGTGCCTGCCAGGACTTCTATGTATATGGCTCAGACTGTGTGGTCTAGCAGGGACCTGAGGGAGACAGGGATGACCTGTGTGGTAGAGGAGTAGGGAGGAGTCTCAGGGCTGTGTGCAGAGTCTCCCACCAGCAGAGGCCAGGGGCCAGGGGCAGTGCGTGTGACCTGCATGCAAGGGGAAGAGGTGCTGGTGATGTTGTGGGCTGTCAGGGGAAGGGAGGCAGGGTGCAGACAGGCAGGCCTGACAGGGTAGAGGGCAAGATCGAGCTGCCTGCAGCGTAGAGAAGGCTGGACACATGCACCCAGCTGGACATTGACTGACCTGTCCCTGTGTATCCCATAAAGGTACTTTACCTGTCAGATTCAAGCCTGCCTCCTCATGGCCACTCCTGGGTCCCCACTTCGTGTGCATAGGACAGTCCCATCCTAGTTGCCTCGTGCAGAATTACCTTCCTTCTTCCTTCTGTCCCACATCCCGTGAGAATGGAGTCCTGTTGCTTTTCTACCTAAATCTGTAACTCGGCAGCATAGGCCCTGAACAGCCTCCTTCCCCAGCCAGCACCGCTCACACCTCTCTGTGGCCTCTCTCGGGTGGCTGTTCCCCCTCTTCTGGGATGCTTTGCTGACCTTGACCTACTGACCCAGCTCCCTTGAGAAGCCGAGCAGGGTCAGTCACTGGCCTTCTTGGCTGCACCTGGGGCCGCTGTGTTCCTGACCCGAGCTGCAGCTTCCTACCTCAAGTTTCTCTGAGTTTCCTCTTGCCCTGCAGTCTTCCCACACTCCTCCTCTCTGCAGAGAGCCTCCCTGCTCCCCTTTCTTCACTTTCTTGCTTGTCAGAGTCAGTCCAGCACTGCTGCTTCCCCAGGAAGGTGTTGGCATGGGCTCTGAAGGCTCCTGGGCCTTGTCCTTGGGAGACCTTGTCCTAATTGTATTGGTTAAAAAGCTCCATCCCTAGCGCATGCCTGGCTCCCTAGCAGATCATGAGCCTGGTGGGGACAGGGCTTAGCGGATCTGCCTCGATCAAGGGGCAGGTGCTGAGATTTGCTGAGTGAATGCATGAAGGCAGCAGAGTCCGCAAAGGTCAACAACCCACCTCCGAGCTCCTCCACATGCCCTCTGTCTGTCTGTCTGTAAGATACTGTGCAGGCAGCCTTGTGGTCTGCTCTTGTGTCCACACAGGCTAGTGACAGAATTCTCCAGGCCACCTGACTGTCACACAGATGAGTTCAAAGAACAAAGTGTCTCCTTTTCCTTCCCTTTCCTCTCTTGTTCCTTTTTCTTCTTAAAGACAAAGTATGTGTCACAGGAGGAGAAAATCAGGGACCAGACTCCAGTTCTAGCAAGTCTCAGCACAGTAGAAGCCGGAGGTCGGCTAGCAGAATGGTATGGAAATAGGAGGGCTGCCTGCAGAGGTGATGAGCTCCCCATGACTGGAAGTATGCAAACTAAGCTCAGATACACACTGAGCACTGAGCAGAGATGTGCAGTTAGATGGATTCCAGAGGTGGGTTCACAATGCCCAGGAAGGTGTCTTCTGCCTCTGAGCCGCAGTGAGCCCCTGAGGCCTGGACACTCAGTTACAGTCCTGCCTTGATGCGTACAGGGCAGGCTGCAAAGGAGCTGCTGAGAGCTGATGGTCCCAGTGGTTTCCTTTCTGTAGCATGTGCACAGTCACCGAAGAAAGGGTGGGGATCACAGGGCACAGTCTCATGGCAGTTCTATTCCAGGGTCCAAACGGTGAAGAATGGCTAACCCCAGCTGTGTCCAAAGTGCCCCTCAGTGCTTTTGAGGAAGAGGAAGCCAGCGGGACTGCCACCGACAGCCTGGATGCCTTCACACCCACAATGGTCCTTGAGCAAGCCAGTGGGGCCCCTACAGACATCCAAAATGCTCTCACACCCACAGTGGTCCTTGAGCAAGCCAGCGAGGCCCCTACAGACATCCAGAATGTTCTCACACCTACAGTGGTCCTTGAGCAAGCCAGCAGGAGTCCAACAGACATCCAAGCCACTCTCACACCCACAGTGGCCCCTGAGCAAGTGTTTACTTCTGTAAGTCCCAGCTAGCATCCATTCTGACTTGTGGGGAACAGAAAGGTCAGCGTTCTGAGCCAGGACCCATTAACAGCTTGAGCTCTGTTGTGAGACCTTGGGAAAACTACAACTGAACAGGGAAGATAGACAATGACATAAGGAGCCAGGTGTTGGGTTTGGTCCCAATCGGCTACCTCCTAGCTCTGACTAAGAACTTTCCTAGAGATCAGTGTCCCAAAGATGGGAGGGGTTTCCAGCAGTCACTCCCGTGACTGAGCTGGGTGTGAGGATGCTGGTAGGTAAGTAAATGTTTTGACATTGGACTGCCATCACAGAAATGACACCCCCAATCCTGCCACAATGACCCCTCTTGTTGATCTCCTTTGCAGGCACCTGCTGATGGAGAAGACTTGGTGGCTGCCACAGAGGAAGCTGAAGAGGAGGGGTCTGGCCGCACACCCCCCAGTGGGCCTCCGCTCCCCACACCTACAGTGATTCTTGAGAGGCAGGTCACTCTGGTAAGTGTCCTGGGAGTCTGGACTCAGCTGGCAGATCTTTCAGTGTGGAGAAGGCCATCCTAATCTTCTCAGGGTCGGCTCTCATCTTGGTTTGTAAAGATGGTATTGAGGGCCTTTGGCCTGAGAAGCCCCAAGAGACTACAGTTTGGGTAGGAAAAGGCAAAAAATAAATAAATAAGTAGAGAGAGACCTTTCTTAGGTCTCCAATTGCCTTTGTAATTGCATCAAGATTAGCAATGTCCTAGAGAATAAACACGGAGTGTAGGGCTCAGCAGGGTCTGTGGAGACACGGAGCATGAATGGTGTGTGGACCTGCCAGGGCCTCCCAGCTGGGCATCTGAGGCTGTGGGCTGCTACTCCTAACCTTCAGGCTGGCTTCTGGTCTGCACAGGACAGTGGGAGAGTCAGTTGAGAAGATGTTCAGACCATCTATGCACACACGTGCGGTCGCCAGCTTAGGGGTGGTCCCTTGTCTTAGAGAAGCTGGCAACTCAGAAATCAGGCCTGTGTGAATGAGGGAATGAACTGCTCTTCAGGGTGAAGGTGGTTCTCAAGGATAACCTCCTACAGATGACCACCTCGGTGTGTCAGTTCCTAGGGTGACACTCTGAAAGCCATGATTCAAGGTTTAGCCATGTGACCCCTCAGCTGCGACACTCCAGTGGCCTGCACTAAGGGGCTCAGAAGTCAGGAGAGCCCTCTGAGAATCCCGAATGGCCCTTGCCCAAGAGCATCTTCCAGTGTCTGGCTGGTTCCCAAGCAGCTTCCCTTCATTGCGGTTAGAGTTGCCCTTGGCTCCTGTAGGATGAGTGATCTCCATTCTAGGTGACAGGAATGGGGTGTGATGAGATGGGGTACCTGCCAGTCGTTGCATCTGAGAGGCCGGGCAGGGATCACCCTGAGCCCTCTGGCCTCCACGGCTCCTCCTGTGCAATGTTACCCGCCTACATCTTCATATCCAAGAGCATGATGTAAGAAAAGACCCTGAGCCTGACAGAGAGGCAGGAAGCCGAGGATCACTTCCAGAGATGCCCTGTTGTGAGGGCTCCAGTCTCCCCATCATTGCTGGCAAAGGAAGAAGAAGAGTGAGGATTCTGAGTTCAAACCCCAGTGTACATTAGACACAGTCAGGTGGCTCAAAGCCCCCAGGGCCAGAGCCTACTGATATCCTAGTGAGTGAGACTTGGGCCGGCACTCCCCAGAGGTCTGTCCTCAAGGCGGCTAGCACTGAGAGCCACCAGCTGCCCAAGACGCCCTAGCTCATCAAGCATTGTGATTCCCTAACACGGTCCCCTGCCCCTCGGCTCCTTACACCGCAGTCTGTGCAAAGTCCATGCTGCTCCCTGGGATGCCACACCAGGCGCAGGCAGAGCCTGCTCTTTGCTGAAACTGTTCTTATTGAAGATCTAGAAACGGCACCAAGGGGCTCAGAATGGCACAGCTGCCTCCCATAATCACCAGCTCGAGCCGATCTGTCTTTAGCTCTTCTCCCTCCTACAACCTTGTGGAAGGATGGAGAAGCCCGGAACATTGTTGGAAGACCCTAAGCATCACGTCAGTTAACTTGTAAATAGTTGGCGGTACACCACCAGTAGATGCATTTGGGACCTTGAGGTTGTTTGTTTGTTTGGGGTTTTATGATAATCACGATATCATCATCCATCTAACAAATCAGTAGCCTCTCCATAGTCTCTGATACTCAGGTTGACTTTTTAATGCCTCTTGCCAGTTTGACTCTGAATCGTCAGTCCGTACGTTACATGTTGATAGTGTATAAACTGTTGACATGACTGCTGCGTGGTATGGTGAAGGGGAAGGTTTTTATTGTAGATGTGAGAGAAAGAGAGCAGCTAGAGGCATCTGGAAGAGTCAGAGCAGAAAGAGAAAGAAGGAGACTGAATATGGCCAGCATATTGGACCTGGCCAGGGCCAGGGGATAGAGAATAGAAACGACATAGGGAGAGGAACATGAGGAGAAAGAGAGAGAACATATAAAGAATAGCAGGGTTATAAGGAGAATGGGTAGCTGGTGGGGGGGGGGGAGCCCATGCACTGGAGGGAGTTTAGGGTAGGGGAGGAGGTAAGAAGGTCTAGGAGGCTAGCATGGACTTTGAAATGTGTAACAGATACATGTGATGTGGAGGGAGCCTGGAGGCCAGCATGGGCTTTGATATGCTAACAGGTACCACAGGTAGCCATATGACCCTCCTGCCCAAGGTAAGGGAAATGACTCTGCTTGTCAGAGGAGAATCAGCCTCACAAGTTCCTCGGGGATGCTGGCTTTTATCTAACCACCAGAAATCCTCCTGTAGTCCAGGTTGAGCCCATTTCTGGATATCTGGGCTGCCTTTTGGAGTCTGGGCAATTGGAGTCTCTTTTGGACCTAATAGATACATCTCTCAAGTGTCTTTTTGTCTCTGTATCCCATCTTATTTTTCTGTTTGGTGTTTTGGAAAAACTGAGCCAATCACCCTCGTTTCCTTGAGTTTTCTGTTCTGAGAAGTCAGGCTAGTGGGCCAGTCATGCTGGCAGAGGGTGTGGGGTGAGGGGGTGTGCTTTCTGCTTCTGGGAAACTCTGTCCACATATATTAGCGACCCTAAAATTAACAACCAGAAATTAACCACCACACAACTGTAAGAAATTTGGTTCTAAGAATCCTCCTCAATGGAGATAACCTGGTATGTAACAAAGGATTTTGTTTACTAGGACGGTAATCTTAATATCTGCCCATAACAGAGGGAACTGGGTATGATTTAATTAGTCAACAAAAGGAGACCAATTAAAGTCTATTCACATAATGGAACATTAGACATTATTAAAATTATTCTTATTTGTATTCTTATTTGTATTGGGGAAATGCTTACTGTACCATGCTAAGTGGAAGAAGATGGTTATAAACTTGAGTGTGTTGTGTGGTCTTAACTATTAGGAAATACATACTCTAGAAGCAAGCGCCCTCCCTAAATGTTAGCAGCGTTGCTTCACAGTGGTGGGACTGTGGGTGTTGTTAGGTATTTCGTGCATTTTGTTGCTTTTTGCTATGAGGCCTATAGCTTTGGCAGTAGTTTGTTTGTTTTATAGTGGTGTTTGTTCTGTGTAGTACTAGGGGTTGAATACAAATAATTGTACATGATAAGCCAGCTTTTACCTCTGAGCTACATTCCTAGCCCTTATGACAGAATTTTTAAAAATTTAATTAATTTATTTACGGGGGGGGGGGCGCGGATAGCATGCACACACACATGAGTGCAGGCCAGAATTGGGCATCAAGTGACCTCTATCACTCTTCAGCTATTCTTTTGAGGCAAGGTCTCTCTCTGAACCCGAGGCCTCCCATATTCTCAACTAGACTTGAAGCCAACAAGCCCTATCAACTCTCCAGTCTCCACCGCATACCCCAAACTACAGTTATGGGCATGCAATGGGTGCCCAGATTGTTAATGGGTTCTGGGATCTGAACTCTGATCTGTGATTACACAGCACCCAGTCTTATCTGCTGAGACATCCTCTAACCCCAGAGTCTTTTGTAAACCTCTAAGAAGAGTGGAGGGGGAGTAAGGAGGAGGCGGGGAAGGAAGAATGGGGGGAGAAGAAGGAGACACAGGAGGAAGATACGCAGGAGGAGGAGTAGGTAAATGAACAGGTGAACACAGCGCAGCATCCTGCCATGCAGGTCACTGCCAAGGTCACTGTCAAGCGCCTCGGTTGGTCTCAGCTGTGAACAGAAATTGATGCCCCAGTTCCTGTGTAGAGAGCTTAAAAGCACAGTCAGGACGGTCAAGAGAGCACCCGCCTGGAATATTCCCAGAATCCTTTTGAATCGTAGAGGCAATACAGTTTAGGGAGTACAAGGCAAGCCCGACTCTGCTGCTCATCTGCAACCAATTTCTTCACATTTCCCTGTCTTCTACAACTGCAAAGCCTGAGGAACACAAGCATGGTTCCTACCTCTTGATTTGTTGTGAGAGTCAATGAGTCGTGGAAAACTGTGCCTAGCATACCATACTTGCTCAATAAATTAGCTATTTGCAGTTATTCATCACACGAGGCTCAGAGCGGGTTAAGACACTGCTCACGGTCACACAGTTCCTGGAGGCATGAGAGCATGGTCTTCAGATTTTGTGCCTTAAGTTTTTGTGCTGTCTACAGCCAAGCCACCATCTTCAGACATGACCCACAAGTTGGTCAGCAAAACCCACCATGTTCAAAATGAAGTCATTCCATTGGCTGAGTCCACTACAGGCCTCAGTTTCCCTATCTGTTATGGAAGGTCCTTCTGAGTCACATGCCAGTGACTCTTGGGAAGGAGTTGATGAGGAAAATCTCCCACGGACCCTGGTCTCAGCAGCTGGAGGATCTCAGGAGAGCTGGTGTGATGATAGGGATACTTTTGGAGCCAGGTTGAAGGGGTGTTTAGACAAACACTGCCTGAGGTCCATCAGTGCAGAGGTAACAGCTTGTCTTCTGGAAGAACTGCTCGGGCAATCTATTCTCACATCAGGGTGACCCCAAATGTGATTCCCCAGGGCTCTTGCTCTCACCACGGGTGACAACTTGGCTGCTCCTCTCCATCTCTGCTCTGGTCCCGGGCCTCTGCTTTCGGCTCTCTGGAGGGCAAGCCCTGGGAAAGCCAGTGGCCTATGGGCGAGGTCTCCCTCTTGCTCTCCACCTCTGCCACTTCAGGGAACTTCAGAGGCAGCAGGGCTCCGAGGGTGCAGGGAGCCCTAAGAAGAAACCTCAAAACCCCCACATCGTGGGAGGGTTCACTGTTGATGTCCCTCTCCATTCTCCTTAGGTTTGGCTCAGCCATTCTTTCATCGTATTTATCAGGACAGCCGTTTCTCTGGAGGCTTTTGACAGCTGACATCTCATAGGCTCACTTTTCTCCTTCTCCCCTCCTCCCTCCTTCCGTTCCTCCTCCCCTCACCCTCTGTTCCCACATGGACACTGTTGGCATCTAAAGGCGTTTCCTAAACACCAGTTATGCCAGGCTGTGGGACTGAGAGTGTTGTCTGGAGAAGCCCATGGTTTCAGGAAGGCAGATCTGGAAGGAGTCAAGACCCAGAGAGGCTTCAGGGGTGGATAGAATGAGCAGTCCACTGGTTGCAGATGCCAAGCCTGTGGTAGAGTTGCCTCAGAGAACCCTAGGCAACATCAGGGTCTATGCAATTGTGCGTGCATGCTCAGCTTATCCTACCATATCCCCTCTCTTACCAGTGTGAGGCAGGAACAAAGGACCACTGAGCCCTGAGAACCAGGGAAGTGCTGGTGGCAGGGGTCAGGGTGACAGACTATGCCTTGGGCCATTCTTAGAAGAGAAAATGCCTTTCTTCAGTTGGGTTCAGAGCTTAAAGGTGAGCAATGTCTACAAAGAAGGGGACATTGGGAGGAGACACCTCATCGATCCGGTGGGTCTCTCTAGGATGGTGCTGTGGGGGAGGGGGACTTTCTGGACTTCTAGACTCTATAGTTCCTTTCAGTCAGACCTCAGGCTTTCACTGTTCTGGAGCCCTGCAGGCTCACTTACATCATTATGTTCTCTGAACCCTAAGGGACCAAGAAGGACATCTCCACTAGACCCTGGCTCGAGACCTGCTCCTTTCCCTGCCTGGGCTTCCTAACTCTAGGAATGACACCCCTTTATCTGGTCGCCAGGAAACAAACCATGCATGTCCTCAAGGGATCCTCCTGCTTCACATCTAGGCCATCCCAAGTTCCCTGAGTTTAGCTGTATGGTACTCCCTCCTCCATCAGATGAAAGCAACAGTCTTTAATGGGAATCTTTGCCTCCACTACCACCTCTGTCTCATAGACTCTTCTATTACTGTGAGGAAACACCATAACCAAGACAACTTATAAAAGAAGGCATTTAGTTGGATGCTTGCTTACATTTTCAGAGGGTTAGTCTATTATCATTATGGCGAGAAGCATGGTGGCAGGCAGGTATGGTGCTGGAGAAGAAGGTAACAGCTTACATCTGATCCTCAAATTATAGGCCAAGGGAGATTGAGACTGGACTGGCATGGGCTTTTGAAATCTCAAAGCCAACCCTCAGTGACACATCTCCTCCAACAAAGCCACACCTCCTAATCCTTCCCAAACAGTTCCACTAATTGGGGACCAAGCATTCAACATATGAGCCTATGGAGAATATTCTCATTCAAACTGCCACGGTTCCCTCTTACAGCCACAGGACAGTGACTTTCCTGCTACTAGCTCTAACTTGCAACCCCGATCCTCCTAGGATCGGGGGGGGGGGGGGGGGGGGGGGGGGCGGGCACGGCATATGCATATTTAATGATCAAATAAAGCCATATCCAGGCCCTCACCTTCAGTATGGTTTCACACGGGAGGCCACCTAGGGACTAAGGTGTTCCCTGGAGAGGAAACAGAAGGAACTGGAAGGGTACTGAGACCAGGTCACCTGCAGGCCAAATGATGGGGCGGCTGAGGTGGGACTCCAGCTGGGAAGGGGTGTAGAGGTGAGACCAGAAAGGAAGTTGGCCACAGACATTTTAAGCCTATAGAATATGGGGGCACTTGAGGTGGCATGGCTGTCTGTGGAGTCTGGTGCCTGAATCCACTTGTGGGAATTTCTTTTTTCTGCAGGTAGGAGTGGAGGCCGAGGGCTCTGGCCCTGTTTGGCCCCTGGATGTGGGCTCAGGCTCTGGAGACATTGTGGGCAATGAGGATCTGTTGAGAGTGAGTATGAGGGGTGCTGGGGGCTAGTGTTGGGGACCCAGGAGGGCAGGTTGTGGGGTGAGGCAAACAATGAAAGTGGACTGGCCCCTTGGGGACTGTTTCCTGGAGTCTGTGAGGGATCATCATACATTCCCCTTTACTTTTTACTCATTTTAGCCAAGGGCGAGTCTGGATTTGCATTGAGATCTTTCTCTTCTCCACCCTACCCTCCTCCTTTCCCTGGAAGCTGCTCTTGTCTCCGTCACAGCAAGTTTGCTCATTGACCTTCGCCTCCACCCAGGGCTCCCACACTCCTCTTTATCTGTGAAAGAATTGCCCTGGTCCTTTCTCTGTTTGGATAGCATTTCACACTCAGTTTCCAGTGTAAAATCCTCCCTGGCCCCCAGTCTGCTCTCGGCCCATTCTTGGTGCCTGTGACATGTCTGGCCTGCCCAAGGAGGGGCTCTACTGGTCCTCTCTAAATTGCCCACAAGGGAGTGTGGCTGGTTCTAGATCCATCTTTGGGCCCTCCAGCTCTTCCCCTGAGCCCCTGTGCTGCCCTAGATTGGTGTTCCACTTAGCTGCCCCTGCCCATTACCAGGGCTGGAAAGGCCCTGGCGCTCAGTGGCGTGAAAGCCCAGCGGGTCTACCAGGAACAGTCTGGGCTAGTGAGATCTGACAGCCAGCAGGAGGCTGAGGAAACAAGTCCACTTTGGAAAGTGTTTCGGGACGAGGTCAAACACAGGCTGCTTGGCTGACCTTACAGTCAATTAGAAAGCAGAATTAACCAGGGTTCCTCTGGGATTCCAGCTAATTGGTTCTTTATCGTATACACCATTTGGGAGAAAGTCTGGTGTGATCTGCTTGGAAAACCTTACATTCAAATGCCAGCTCCCTGCTTTTCAACTGTGTGTGTATGAGTCTTTGAGTCATGTTGTCTCATTGAGCCTCAGTTTCTCCCTGTGCCAGGTGAGAACCCCAATTTTCCTACGGGATTGTTGCAAGGATTAGAAAAAAGGTTAAAAAAAAAAAGCATGCTTGGTATATTCACGCTCCCTCATTGCTTCCAACACTGTCTTTCAGGGTCCTCCGGGCCCCCCAGGCCCACCTGGATCACCTGGGATTCCAGGAAAACCAGGAACTGATGTTTTCATGGGACCCCCTGGCTCTCCAGGAGAGGATGGACCTACAGGGGAGCCAGGACCTCCGGTGAGCAAATGAAGCCTCCTCCTTCACCCTGTGATCATGGGGCTTCCTTTCACATACAGATTACAGACCCCGCACCCCCCAAGGCTGGGGACCAAAATCTTCCCCATCTGAGTCATTGCTGAGACTCCATGGAAGGACAGCCAAGTACATACTGTACACACTGCTTTCCTGATTTACATGGGGGTTGGGGTGCAGGCTCATGCAGGCTTTGGAACCTGCCACAGGATACCAGAGCTAGGTCTGCTGTGGGAAAGCCTTGGAGACCATCTGGTCCTGTCTCGCTCCTGATGTCCTCCTCCTCTGAGGAGATGTGACTCAGACAGAGGATGCTTGTCTCGGAGCACAAGCACCTAACCCTGTGCTCACTGGTCTCAAGTTCCCTCAAACTTCCCTCCTTCCTAGGCAGGGTTTTGTGTGGGTTTTAGCAGAGATGCTGTGAGCTGACTGTCACTGATATTCTCCAGGGCCCCGAGGGACAGCCTGGACTTGATGGAGCCTCTGGCCAGCCTGGGATGAAAGGAGAGAAGGTATGGGGACAGTGTGAGTTCCAGCACCGGGAGCCAGCCTGGCACTCTCTGAGCCCTAACCTGAGTTCGTCTTCCCTGTTATTCTCTTTGGTCGTCTCTATTGGATATCCTACCCTTGGGTTCACAGTTCTCTCGTCTGTTTCTCTTTCCCACTCCTGCGTGCCTTTGCATCCGTGAATGGTGGTGCCACCATCTCCCCTGGGTCCTGTCTTTCCTGGTTCCCTCTTCCCCTTTTTCCTTCCCTGTCACCACTGGCTGGTTATCAAGAGTGACTTCCATACCTGTGACCTTTCTGTGCATCCTGACCAGACATTCGTCTCTTCTGCCTACCCTGCAGCAATAGGACCCTCATTGATGTCCTCTCCACCCATAGTCACCCCCCAACCTGTGCCTGTCCACCTTCATGTCGCTGGCTCTCACTGGCTCCTGGGAAAAGGTCTGTGGCGCTCTGCTGGGCAAAGCCATGGTGCCCTTCTTGGTTAGCACCAGCTGTCTCCGTAGCACATGGCCCACTGCTCACTGGTGCAGCTCTGAGCGACTGGCCAGTTGCTGCATGCTCCTCTCTGCCAGCCTCTAAGCCTCTGCATGTGATATCGGCCTTGTCTGGAACACCACTTCTTTGTGTCTTCAAGGCTCAGTTCAGATACAGTGACCCTCCTTTATCCTAAGGGTTATGTTGCAAGACTCCCACCCACATATATATACTGTTATTTTCCTTGTACATACATACATATCCATTTAATTTCTAAATTAAGCATAGTAAAAAAATAACTGCAGTAACTAATGATATAATAGAATATTCATAACAATATAACAAAATCGCTAGCATCACTACTCTTCACTTTGAAGCCATTATTAAGTAAAATAAAGGCTAATGAATGGGAGAATAATACTGTACTTGATCTGATAACCAAGATGGCAGCTAAATTACTTATAGGTGGGTAGTATATAAACGTGGACATGCTAGACCAAGGAATTACATCTATCCTAGGTAGGATAGAGCAGAAAGTTGTAAGGTTTCATTATGCTGTTCAAAATGGTGTGTAATCTAAAACTGTGAATTGCTTGTTTCTGGAATTTTCCATTTAATAATTTCAGCCTATGGCTAACTGGAAAACTGAAACCACAGAGAGTAGAACTGTGGATAAGGTGAAGAGGATACTGAATGTCTTCCTCCTCACTGTTTCATTTGGGCTGGGTATTTTGTTTGGGGTTTGTTGAGACAGGGTCATGCTATGCGTAGCCAGGGTTTGCCTCAAACTTGTGATCCCTCTGCCGAACATTTAGTGCTGGGATTATAGATGTTCCGTCATGACTGACTTCTCTCAGCTCTCCCAGCACCCTTCCTTCTTCCCCTTTCTGTGACACAGGGTTAATGTCGCTGAGAACCTTCTTAGCCAGCAACACAGGAGATGCTAGCCTGCCCGTGTACCCTGCATCCTATCCTGCCGTAGAGCGGAAATAGCCTTCCAACCTAGCTCAGGCCTCTATTAGCCTTTTATGAATAAGTGAACTATTCTTCAAACACCATTTTAAGCTACCATGTCTAGTGAGCCTGCCTTCAGTCTTTCTTGCCAGGGGTCTGTCTTTCTACTGTCCATGCTGGTGCTCTTGGGAGAAGGCAATTCCTGCCCTTGCAGCCTTCCCAGCCAGAATGAAGACAAGTCTCTTTCTGCAAAGAGAGATAATAAATAAAAACAAGTCACTTTACACTACTGACATGCTAACAGGGTGAACAAGGGTTCAAGGAACCCATTGGATAGGAGGCTGGGCCCATGCATCACCTCTATGAACATGTTTGAAATGCTTCCTCCCAGGACATCATGGCCGCTGAATCAAATTCCAGTTTCCATCAGCTTAACGGAAAGAGTAACCTGATTTTTGTTGCAAATGAATTTCTCAGAAAAAGAAACAACTGTGAAATTTTAGGAAACTTATCTTATACAAACCAACAGTTTCATAAGAAATCTAGGTCTGCAGGAAGCACCACCAACCCACACTTACCTTGCCAGCACCTCCGAAACAGCGGCTGAACCTCCCACACTGTCTGCCTGAAGACACCCATGTGCTGCTGCAGCTGCTCCTGTGGCCTGCAGCTGGCTCATAGAGCAGCAGGGAGGAAGAGCGGCCCCGCCCTGGATAACTGCTGGATATCAACTGCTTTGCCGGCTTAGCCCCCGGATTTGTTAAGAGGTCCAGTGTTGTGCTGGTACATGACCTGCTTTGGGTTAGGCAAAAGCAGATTCTAAAAGGACTTGCACATTTGCATTTGCAGAGTTGAAGGGGAACCAGACAGTCGGAAATGAGTGTCTTGGGCCTTTATGAGAATTAGGTCCAGTGATACTGACTTCTGCCAGTGTCTGTCTTTGACCCACACAGCTTCATTGATAAGGCCTAGGAAGCACCTACCATGGCTGGATAGACTGAGCTGTAGGAAGTCTTTTCTCATACTATTAGCCAGGCACACAGAACAGCCCAGGCAATTATCAAAAAAGTTGTGCGTGTGTGTTCTGGTGGCTGTGAGACAGGGTCTCATGCAGCACGGGTTGACCTTAAACTCTGTAAGAGCTGAGGATGACCTTGAACTCTAATACTGCTATCTCTCCCTCCCAAATGCTGGAATTACCCATGTGCACTACCATGCCTAGCTCAAAGTGAGGTTCCCCTCATAGTTAATAAGACTTGATTTACTTGTCTGGGAAATTTGATACACTAAAATATAAAACCATCCTTATCAAACATGAACCTGTCATCAAAGAGTGGATGATCATTAGGAATGTATCTGGTAGATTATTTATGATGTTTAGTATAAATAGAAGTATCTTTTATTTTCCCCACATTAAGTTGAACTGACATCTTTATCCCAGGATGAAAGAGGTAGAATTGGCCTATTTTCCCAGCTGCAAAACACATCTGGTAAGGAAGTTGAGGAGCTTACTAGAGAGCAGGGTCCTCAGATATTGCTCCGTTATACACTGCAGCTTCTGCATCCAGCTTTGCAGCGACTGAGGACACAGTCCTCAGGATCCAGGGCATTCATGTTATTCCTCAGCCTTGGAAGGTTCTGAGGCACCCACACAAGAGAGAGCCTGTACTCTGAAGTTTTCTCAACTACCCAGAATTGCTGGAGAACCTCAAGATACCTAGAACTGTGTTGGAGTAATCTCACTGGGCTTGAAATTTCACTGTAGATCTAGCTTCTGTCTTTCTGTAAATTAGAAGAGAAATTTGATGACATCATCGCCCACTGTCTCTTTCTCTTAGCAATCCCAATCTGCTTTGGAACGTGATTCATGTAATAACATGGGGGTACCCTTGAAGACTCTGAGCATCGAGCTGCTTTTGCCCAGAATCCAGAAACCAGCTGTGTTTGAAGTCCAGCACATCACAATATTGGCTTGGCTTCTCATCTTTCCTCTTTCACTATCAGCTGGCTTTGGCACAACGTCTGCATGACAGGCTTCCATAAAACCAAAGAGACTGCAGTCTGCAGGGGCTACTGAGCTGAAATTATCGTTAATACTAACCCCATGAGCAAACTCAGCAGATAACGCTGAAAAAAGAAAAAAAAAAAAAGGCCACGTATTGTATCTGCTGGTTTCTTCTTTGTTTCTGTATATTATTAAGGACATCTCATAACGCCCTTGATAATTCAGTTTATCACCAGCCAAAATTTCCAATGAATTGTGTTAGCCTTCTTGTTGCTTCGACAAAACACCTGAGAAAAAGTGGAAGATTTGCTTTGGCTTTCAGGTTTAGAGATTCAGTTCATTGTTGGGGGAGTCCGTGGTGGAGCAGAGGTCAGAGGCTCAGACCGTCATGGTGGGAGTCCATGGTGGAGCAGGGGTCACAGGCTCAGGCCGTCATGGTGGAAGCCCATGGTGGAGCAGGGGTCAGAAGCTCAGACCGTCACCATGGGAGTCCATAGTGGATCAGGGGTCAGAGGCTCAGGCTGTCACCAGGGGAGTCCAGAGATAGGGCAGTGCAGAGCAGCTCATGTTTGCCAGAACACAGAGTGCATGCCTGAGCTAGGAGCTCTCATTTTTCCACTCCTGTGCCATCTGAACTCCCTGTCTATAGACATGCCACTCAGACTCAAGGTGGGGTCCCCATCCTTATTTCATCCTCTCTAGAAATGCCATTACAGACACGCCCAGATGTGTCCTTTGCTGATCTCGACACTCAGGCCAATCAAGCCGACAGTCAAGATTTATCAGCACAAGTTCTAAACTACGGGCCAGGCACAGTAGTGCACACCTTTAATCCTGGTGCTGTGGAGGAAGAAGCAGGAAGATCTCTAAGAGTGGGAGGCTAGCCTGGTCTGCATAGTGAGTTCCAGGCCAGCCAGGCCAGCATAGTAAGACCTTGTCTCAAATTTTTTTAAAATTCTAAACTATGATCTCGTGACACGGAACACTGTTGTGACTCATTCTGCTGTAGGAATGAGTCTACAGTTTCCCACTCATAGCCACATGGCTCTACTAGTTGGAATTCCAAGGAAGTGCCTAGACTCGATGCACACAAATCCCTTCCAGCTAAGGAGTGACGTGTGCTACTGCCTCATTTTGGAAGTGAAGTTTTTATTTCCTGAACTCTTTATCAAATCTCAGTTTTCACCCTACTCATTCATGAAAGTCCTAATAGATTAGACGCTTCCATCTCCTGGCTAATCTGCTCGTGTTCCAAACTGCTGGCCCCCATACCTGTGAGCCTGTGGACTGGACCTAAGTCCTACCTTTTCAGCATGTTCAAGCTGCCTAAGATAATCAGAGAGAAAGATCAGGCACTAAGATGCCTTCTAGATCTGCTACAAGATGCATTTGGCTTAAACAAACTTGGGAAAGCAATTGGGAAACAATGCAGCTTCCAGTTCATGATAATAACCCTCTTGAACTAAATCAGTTGGAAGCACAGCTGAATGCTTTCAGAGGTGGGGCAAGTTTTTTTTTTATTAAGAATTTTTTTATTCATTTTGCATACCAAACACAGATCCCCCTCTCTTACTTCCTCCCCCCCCCAGCTTCCCCCCCACCCCCCACAACCCATCCCCCATTCCCCCCTCTGGCAAGGTAAGGCCTCCCATGGCGAGTCAGCAGAGCCTGGTACATTCAGTTGAGGTAGTTCCAAGTCGTCCCCCCCCCCCTGCTGCATCAAGGCTGTGCAAGGTGTCCCACCATAGGTAATGGGCTCCAAAAAGCCACCTCATGCACCAGGGATGGATCCTGATCCTACTTCCAGGGTCCCCTTAAGCAGACCAAGCTACACAATTGTCTCACTTATGCAGAGGGCCTAGTCCAGTCCTATGGAGGCTCCACAGCTGTTGGTCTAAAGTTCATGAGTTCCCACTAGTTTGGTTTGGTTGTCTCTGTAGGTTTCCCCATCATGATCTTGATGCCCCTTGCTCATAGAATCCCTCTTCCCTCTCTTTGACTGGACTCCTGGAGCTCAGCCTGGTGCTTGGCTGTGGATCTCTGCATCTGCTTCCATCAGTTACTGGATGAAGGCTCTATGATGACAGTTAGGGTATTCACCAATCTGGTTACTGGATTTAGGCCCATTCAGGCCCCCTCTCCACTATTGATAGTAGTCTAGGCTGGGGTCATCCTTGTGGATTCCTGAGAACTTCCTAGCACCAGATGGGGCAACTTTAGGTGTGGTTCACAAGAGCCCTGCTGGTGGTTTGATATGTGGCTGGAAGTAGATACTTTTCTTAAGGAGGGGCTGAAGCAGGCAGGGTGCAATGTGTAACTAACTGCTCATGCTCAAGAGGAACAGAATTAAGAAACTGCAGCCTCCACGTTTAGCAGCTGAAGAGAAACTCAGTAACTTGAGACACATTTGTACCCCAGGTAGCAAGAAGGTCCCACTCAATTGCTCAGTTTGCCTGTGTTGGCCACTGGGGTGGGGTGGGGAGATGGTTCTTGGCCATGACTACTTCCTCTGCTTAGTGTTCCATTTCCTTCTGCCTCCCCAGAGAGCCAGGTCATCCCTGGTGGCTCCTGGGCTAGGGGAGGCACTGGAGGATCTGCTGGGCTGCCTAGGACCAGTGACAGAAGGTTCTGAGTGTACAATTTGGAGCGCTCCAGCATGCTCTCCCTGCCCTGGGAGCCTGGTGCCTCCTCCGTCAGGCCTAACTGTCACTTGCACTGCCCCTGTCATTAGCCCAAAGACTGAGCAGGGTTTCCCAACCAAGGAGCTGGTACTGAGATGTGGGACCTTGTCCCCCATGTCCCACACATACCAGGCACTGGTCTTCCTCCAGCACTGCTGGACCACCCTCACCAGCAGAATCCTGAGCCTCACACAGGGAGCCCCTGGGGGCTGAGCAGAGAGCCTGGAAAGAGAGGGAGGATGGCTGCCTGTGGGTGTATGGGTGGCTTGTCTTTGTGCCGGGCTCTCCAGGGATGCTCTCACTTTCGTTGTTTATCTGAAGAACTTTGTTGAGGCTCATCTCCAGTTAGTGTTCCCAGAGCCAGCTGGAAGGAATCTGAAAAGTATTCAGTCCCTGGCTTCCTACCTGTGTCTTGGCCGAGCCATTGGACAAGGAAGTGTGCTGGGCTCAGACGGGAGGACAGAGAAGTTCTGTCTTAGGCAGCCTTTTGAGTGAATGTGTAAAAGCAGTCAAGGTACCACCTTTCATTGCTTCCCCCGCATCCTGTGTTTCCTCAACTATTCTTGCAGGACCATATCCCTGTAGTGTTTTCAGAGAGGGTCTGCACACAGCAAACTTTCCAGGTTTTGGCTGTTTAAAGTTCTTCTTTTAGTATAGTGTGGAGATGCATGCCTTTAATTCCAGCACCCAGGAGGCAGAGGGGTGGATCTCTATGTGTTCGAGGCCAGCCTGGTCTAGAGAGGGAGTTCCAAACATAATACTGAGATTGTGTTTTATTTGACTGTGTATGCAACTCTAAATTTGAAACCATTTGCCCCTGAGGTTTGAAGGTAGTGTCTGCTCTTATCCAGGATGAACTCAGATTCATTTCCATTTTCAGCCTACCTAAGGCCATCTGGCTTCTCCCTTTGCTTGGTGTATTGAAATCCCCCATACACTGTCACTGGATATGGATTCTTTTTTTTTAAAGATTTATTTATTTATCATATATACTGTGTTCTGTCTGCATGTATGCCTGCAGCCAGAAGAGAGCACCAGATCTCATTACAGATGGTTGTGAGCCACCATGTGATTGCTGGGAATTGAATTCAGGACCTCTGGAAGAGGAGCCAGTGCTCTTAACAGCTGAGCCATCTCTCCAACCCTGGATATGGATTATTTAAAAGATGTATTCTTCCATTTGGTACTAAATAGCCTTGGAGTGGGCTGTTATTGTTTAATCTGGAGACCTCTGGGTTGTGGTGTTTTTGTTTTTTGTTTTTTGTTTTTCCAGAAATGTTCAGTGTGGCCCCTCTGCCCTCTGCTAAGGTCAAGTGTAGGAATGTCCAGTTACTGCCGGCTCACATGTTGCTTTCTCTATTCTCTAATAATAAAGAATAACTTTATTCGCTTTGATCAGATATGGGAATTCTTGATTATCCTCTGAGCTCTATTTGGTCATTCTTTCTGGGTCTTTTATTTTTTTGTGCTACTTTTTGGAGCAATGTTGTAGCCTGGTCTTTGGTGTTCTCTGTTAATTTTCTCTTCGGGATCTGTCTCTTTTATTCCTGTAGAGTTCTTCATTTCAACCGTGATGTGTTTTTATATCCATGACTCCTGATTGGTTCTTTTTCATGACCACTGTTCTGAGGGAATTCTCATCTCACAATAGTTTGCTCTTGTTTCATGATTATATACTAGCATCCCTTCTCACTCAGAGTAATAAAGCTCTGGCTGCCCCTCCTTCCTTTGTTCCGTTGTTGACTTTGTCTCCTTCCCTCAGATCAGTGAATCTTCCTGTGTGTTTACTTTCAAAACTGGCATCTCATTTGAGGTTTTAGGCCTCTGTTGGCATTGACCATTAAGGAAGTGGGCAGTGACTACGTCTGAGGCTTGTGAGTTTCTCAGTAAGAGTGGAGGAGTAGACTGTCCATCAACAGGGTTTCTCCGAAACTAATCTCATTTTTGGTGCCCATGGACCTTCTAGGCTTCCAAGCCCTGCCCTCTCTTTGCTCCTGAAAATAACTCTCATTGTTCTTGTGGTACTAAGACACCCATAGGTGCTCCTCGACAGGGCTGTGCCTAGAAGGTGAGGGGAACTGGTTGGTGTTGGACAGCTGTCCTGATGTAGAAACTCAACCTGTCTCCCTGTCAGAGGCTCCTGGGGCCCCCCTACTTCTTGCTTCTTCCATGGTTACCCCTACCTCTGCTTCCTTCTGGGCTGCCTCCTGCTCTTAAGTTCTCCACCCCCAGGCGGGGCATTTCGGTCTCTCCAGTTCCTCTCCACGGCTGAGGCCTTGTCAGCTGTCAGCTGACATTCCTATTTATTTCAGGCCAGGTGACTCCCATCTTATCTGCAGATGGGTATTATAGACTCATCACCCATCCTATGGGCGATGTAGGTTATTCCTATGGATCTAGCCTAGGAAAGGTGGAAAGAGAGATGCAGTCTTCTGTGGTGGACATGTCATAATCAGTGTCACAGTTTCTGTGTGGCCATATGATGGCTGGACTGTCTCCTGCAGAAGAACAGCCTTATTCAGGCCCACAGCTTCAGAGGTTCAGGCCTAGTTGCCTAGCTCCATTGTCTGTGTCTGGGCCATGGAAAGGCAGAATCATGGCAGCAAGATGATGTAGCAGAACAAACCTGTGAACTCTCTTGGCAGCAGAAAGAGAGGTGGTGGTGTGGATGCTGTGCTAGCTGGCTCCCTGGTTCTTCCAACTTGGCCCGTAGGCCCCCCCAGCCTATGGAATGGTAATACCCACATTCAGGGCAGGTCTCTGCCTCTTAGATAATGCTCTCTGGAGACTCCCTTACAGACTGGCCCAGAAGTGTGCTTTACAAATCTTCAAGGGGCTTCTCAACCCAACTAAGTTGATAATCAAAATTGACCATTGCCCCTTCCCTTGGTTTAAAGTTGGGAACACCCCTTACCTCTGTCATGGTAAAGGTTTGGGGGTCGGAGACAGCTGCCTCAGTGTGAGTCTCCAAGGGAATACTTTGATCTCTCCTGCTTCAAGCCAACTGCTTTAGTCTAATCTCAGGAGGGGGGGGGTAATTGTTGAGGAATGGGTTTCTCAAGGTTTGGGCCTGACGTGTTCAGTAGACCATTACCTATGGTACCGTGCTCAGCTTGGAGACACCAGCCAAGCCCGGATAGAACGATCCTGTTTGTCGTATCCTGCTATTCGCTTGTCTGTAATTCTGCATTTCCCTCTGAGCACGCCTCATGCGACGCCTCCTAATTGGCCCCTGTGCTCGCTTGTTTCAGGGAGCAAGAGGACCTAATGGCTCCGTCGGCGAGAAGGTAATTGAGAACAGCTTTCCCCTCCCTCCTCTTTCCTTTGCTCCTGGTGTACCCCTGGGCCAGCAGAGCGAACCCATTAATGTCACAGAGCAAAGAGAAGCACTCCTCAGAGAGGTGGTGAGGGGAAGACAGGCCAGCCGGGACAGTGGGGAGCATGCCCTTGCAACGATTCCCCTTCCTCACCCGTCTAGTGAGCACCTTGGCCAAGGGAAGTGTCAATTAGTGAGACAGCTGTTCTGTGCCATCAAGCAGTGCCCATCGGAGAATTCCCCAACTTAATTAGCTTCAAGGAGTCATTTCCTTACTCAGGTGCACATGCTCCCCTTCCATGGGGGAATTGCAGCTGGTAACTATCCTGTCTTCTTCCTTACAGGGAGACCCTGGCAACCGAGGCTTACCAGGGCCCCCAGGGAAAAATGGACAAGTTGGTACTCCTGGGGTGATGGGACCCCCAGGGCCTCCAGGACCCCCTGGACCCCCAGGTCCTGGATGTACAACAGAACTTGGATTTGAGGTACTTTCGCCCTTTCTGTGACTGAAGAGTGATGGTTAGTAAGGACCATTGGAAGGCACAGCACACTGGGTACTGACCCCAGGGTGGAGGTTTGCTGAGTCCCCTGTGAGCCCACAGTCCCAAGCATTCCCCCTGGCACAAGCAGGTACCTGGCAGTGAGCTCTGAAATCCTTGCTTCTGCTTCTTCCCCAGGACATCGAAGGTTCGGGGGACAGCCAGCTGCTGAGCAAACCCAGAATCTCAGGGCCCTCCTCTCCAAGTGTAGGTAGACTTTTATGAACCCTGTTATGAATGCTGTCCTGCTCTTATACCTGAGTGAGAAGGCTGTGGGGCCACCCTGGCCTTTCTCTTTTCGTTGATTCATACTCGCTGTGCCTCCAGCCCTGAGCTGTGCCACCTGTGAGGTGCTCATTGAAGGCTGTAAGGTGCTCATCACAGGGTCCGAGCTGTGCAGCCTATAAGGTGCTCATCACAGGGTCGGAGCTGTGCAGCCTGTAAGGAACTCATTGCAGGCTCTTTCTCCAGGGGCCACATAGAAGCTTTGCACAGACTCACGTAGGGAAACTTGATAGTCATCTTTGTCCCCACTGGGCAGTTCCTCACTACTGAGCATCTCTGCTTCATGGCTTCCCATCACCATGTTAGAGTCACTTTCCCCCTTTAAAAAAAACGCTGTGTTCCCAGAAGGTGCCCTGCCTGCTCCCTCATCCCTAGAAGGCACCGCCCTTGTCCTATGTGGTGTGCCTGAATGAAGACACTCCACTGGATCTTATGCTCTCCGTCACATGGAACCTAGAGCCAAGTGCCCAGGGAGTAACTTCTGGCACAGAAAACAGAGCTTCCTGTACACACAGGATCTGAGGGCAGAGTCAGGGGACACTACCATGCTGGGAGAGGGCCTCTGGGGCTTGCCCTCTGTGGGTACTTCTCTTCTGACCCTGGGAGGGGAATTTCCCCCCTCACCTTTTGATCTCATCACCTGGGACAGCATCGACTGCAGGGCTTAGGGCGAGATGACGAGATGCCAAGTGGACAGAATGCGCCAGAGGACAGGGGAAAACCAAAGACCGTCTCTTCATCTGTTTGGTTATTTTTTGCCAGGGTCCCAAAGGAGAAAAAGGAGAGCAAGGACCCAAGGTAAGTTAGCCCATCTGAGGCGGGGTCTTTCCAGAAGGTTCGTTACCCACGGGTTGGGAGTTTTGTTCTTACTCCCCTCTGCTGTGCCTAGGGCGAGCGGGGAATGGACGGAACGAGCACTGTGGGGCCCCCTGGGCCCAGGGGGCCCCCTGGACGTGTCGAGGTCCTGTCCAGTGTGAGTATCATCCAGGCTGGGGCTTGGCCACATGCTTTCCGCTTTGCTAAAGGGGACGGCAGGTCGCCCGACCCTTCAGGACTACCGGGCTGGTGGCTATGCAGAGTGTCAGGGCCTGCGCCTGCCAGCCTGCCCACCTATCTGTCCCCACCCGCTCCATGCCACTGCTCTCCTACATAGGACCTGCAGAATCTGCTTTTCTGCTTGGCAAGATCAGGGGTCAGCCAGCAGCCTAGAAAGTACTAGAGTTCTGAGGAAGCCCCAAACAAGTTTGGCTTTCCTTCTCGACTGCCTCAGAACCCGAGGCCCGTTGAGAAGGAAAGCCAAAGCTGGAGACACAAACCTGAGATCACGTGCTCACTTCTGGCAAAGGGCGGGCGTGCTAACGGCCTCCACCCTGTGGGAGCGCTGCGTATGCCTGCTCACTGCTGGCAGAGGGCATGCTGAGGTTGACAGCCTCCACCCTGTGGGAGAGCCATACATGCCTGCTCACTAACTCCAGAGTCAGACAAGAGAGAGAAGGATAGTGCTGAGCATGCCCCAAACTGCCATCAGGAAGCATCTCCCGTCTTCCAGGGTGGGAGTAAAGAGACCAAGAGAAGCCAGGGTTGTACCCCTGAGGGCCAGTTCTTGTCAGGGAGGTATCTTCGGATGAGCTCATTGGATGGCTCTTTGGCAATTTGTTAAAAACAAAACAACAACAACAAAAAAAACCTATTAATAGATAGATTCCAAAATTTCACTTGGAAAGCTCTCCACATGGATGAACAAAGCAAGCCTCTCCCTACACTGACCTCCATTTCCAGGGAAGTAGTAACTTGTGGTTTTGATGTCATTAATCCATATCACGAAACAAAGGCTTGGTAACATGCCTGTCCTCCTACGTGTTCCTTGTCTTCTGCCTGTCCCCACCTGAGTGTCATTTAAATCTCTGTGTTTACCATTAACCCTCTGATGCAAACACTCATGCACACACACTCTGCACCAGGCCCAGGGTCTAAAGGTGACTAAGAAACACACATTCCTTGCAGTTAAGAGGATGACTGGAGAGAGTGTGACCCAGAGGCTAGAGACCAAAGAGAGTTGGAACAGGGGAGGAAAGTGAGTTTGAGATATGAGAAATCAAGGAGGACTTTCTGGAGGAAGTATCTTTTGGCAGGGTCTAGACAAGGGAGGAGGGTCTTCCTGAGCAGGCATGAGGCTAGGACTCTCAGTGACTCTGGTGTCCTGGTGGCAGTGGCACCTTAGGTCAAGGGAGGAAATAGAACTGTGTGGGCTGTGCCAGGACAACAGAAACTCGCTGACAGTGGGTAGCAGGCTTGGGGGTCACTAGAGTTATGGAGAGAAGCTACTGTGACTGGATCAGATGTATGTCTGCCTGTCCATTCATCCATCTGTCCATTCATCCATCCATCCATCCATCCATCCATCCATCCATCCATCTATTCATCCACCCACTCACCCATCCATCCATCCATCCATCCATCCATCCATCCATCCATCCATCCCTCTGTCCATCAGATATACACATACTAGGCCTTTGAGAAAGACCATGGCATTTCTAAGAAAATAACAACCAGGCAGACAGACAAGAGAAAGGCCAGAAGAAAAAAAAAGTCCCAAAGACCTGGAAAAAGAATGACCAGAGTTAAGAGGAAAAGAGTGTGATTTAAAAGTGCCAAGTGTGTGGGGAAATAGACAATCTTGAGTGCTTGTGGGGGAAGTGTAAATTGCACAGCCCCTTTGGAGAGCTCCCTGACAGTCTGTTCAAACTAAAAATAGATGTCTTCCAGAATTGCACATGGAAAGCTCTCCACACAAGATGATTGAGTAGAAAAGAATGAGTTGAAGGGGAGTTCACACAGCCTGATGCCATTTATGTAAAATAACGACATACATGAGTTATTTTATACATACATACATACATACACAGATATTATATATATTATATATGGGCACACATATGTATGTGTATATGTATGTATGTATGTACGTATGTATGTATACATGTATTTACAATTTTAAAAGAGAGAAGGCATTCATCTACTGGGTAATTTTAAAGTTAATTAAAAAGGAAAATGACAGGCAGACTGGGACCGTTTGATGGGGTGTGGGAGGGCTGGGTATGCTTGGCAGTGGCTTTGGGGTGTGATCAATGTACTCCATGCTGGGTAACTTCAGCTAGGGCCTCCTTGCCAGAAGCAGGGAGGAGCACATGCCGTCCTTCGTCCTCACTGAGTAATTTTTCTCTTTCAGTCTTTGTTCAACGTCACTAATGGATTCATGAATTTCTCGGACATTCCTGAGCTTGTGGGACCTCCGGTTTGTATCTGTGGCTGCCCCTGAGTAAGGCTTCTACCCAGACACCCCCACTGGAAGTGCTGGGTTGGGTTGGAATCCTTTAAGCTCCTGGAGCATAGAGCCAGAGTCTATCGAAGTGAAAAGAAAGGAAAGCTGAATTTTTGAGAAGTTTTTTAATACTATTTTATCGTGCAGAGTTGCGTTTAGTGGAGCAGATGTTTTCAGTCCCATGCACCAGAGCTCTGTGTGAGATCAGACAGCAACTCATACCATGCCATCCGGGCAATGCTGGGGGCCTGCATGTGTCGGCTGAGTCTCATTTCTTAGAACAGGACTGTCCTAATGGGACACTGGAGCCAGAGGAGGATTGAGGCTAACTTCAGCCATTCTCACACCATTTTAGAGATGAGGAAAGGAACATACAAGGCTCTCACATGACTCTCTCGAGGCTTTAGCATTGGCCCACACTAGGTAGGGTCTCAAAAGAAGGAAGTGGTTTCCCTTTGTTCATAAACTCCCATGGCATCTGATGGGCATCAGGCAGGAAAAAAGTGCTGGCCATAGGAACCTTGGGGTCCAGCCTCATCTCCCAGGATATCCATCTATCTATCTATCTATCTATCTATCTATCTATCTATCTATC
>CABHPP010112179.1:5773-32746 GCA_902168425.1 Peromyscus attwateri | reverse complement strand
ATTTCTAGCCTGATTCCCTAGTACCACTGCTTCTTAGTTTCCCATCTGTCCTTTTCAGCATTCACATAGGGCTAGATACCACTGGATGTCATTTATAGCAAGGTTAAACTTTGAGAAAGCTCACTAACAGTTTGCAAACCAAAATTATGCCCAAAGCAGAAAATGAACTATCAATGTAACTATGAGTTCTAAACTTGAGAGTAACTTAAAAAAACACATAACCAACATTTTAGGTCTTTTATGTGTTGAATTATAACATTCTCATAATGGTTAGTTTTGATTACCAATTTAATTGGGTCAATCAAATACCTAGGGCATTGGTGAAATATATCTTTGGGAGTATATGTAAAGGTATTTCTAGAGAGGATTAGTGGAGATGACTACCACAAATATGGACAGGACCATTCCAGTGGCCAAGGTTCTGGACTGAATGCCAATGGGAGATTGAGAATCCCAGCTGAATGTCAACATTAATTTGTCTTTGCTCCTTGGCCAGTTCCAGGCAATAGGTAGCTGCTACATGCTTTGTCACCCTGGCTGTGATAAGCTGTACCTTCTTAACCAACCTCTAGGCCTAAGGAAGTCTTCCTTCCTGTAAGTTGTTCCGTCAGGCATTTCAACAAAACTATCAAAAAGATGACTGATACACTGCTCAGTTCCCCAGATGTGCATGTGGAAGTCCTAACCTCTGGTGTCTCACAGCCTGACTTCATTTAGAAATAGGGTTACTGCAGAAGTCATTAATTAGGATGGAGTGATGGAGCAATAGGGTAGGCCCCAGATTCAATAATAATGGGTCTTCACAAGGAGAATTTGGAGACATGCTAAGAAACATACACAGGTAGAGCTTCATGTGAAGATGATGGAAGAGATGGCAGAGAGCCACATGACAGCATAGATTACCAGATATTCACCAGGTCTTGGCCTTGTAGGCTCACACCTTTGAAACTGTATATTTTTGTTGTTTAAGCTACCCTGTTCCTGGTTCTTTGTTATGGTAACTGACAAATTAACAAGATCCATAGACTGAATGAAGAGATCCTCTGATGGGGGAAGGGTAGATTTTTCAATTTACTTGTCCCCCAATATTTTCTGTAAAATTTCTTGTAGTTACATCTTTTCCCAAATGCCAGATTATTATTATTATTATTATTACTATTATTATAACTATTATTTGTTTATTTTTGAGATTGCATTTTAGCCAAGCAGTGGTGGTGCATGCTTTTAATCCCAGCACTCAGGAGGTAGAGGTAGGTGGATCTCTGTGCATTTGAGTTTGGCCTAGTCTACAGAGTGACATCCAGGACAACCAGAGCTATTATACAGAGAAACCTTGTTTTGAACCCCCCCCTCAAAAAAGTGAGACACTTGTATTTTAATTACATTTCTCTATTTCCTTTCTCCCCTTTAAACTGTCTCATATGTCTCTCCCTGTCTCTTCAAATTAATGTCCTATTTTTCATCAATTGTTATGGTATACATATATGTGTACACATATGTATTCCTAAATATAGCCTGTTGTGTTCATTGTCCACATGTTTTTCAGGCCTGATCATTTGGCACTGGACAATCAATTAGTGTGCTCTTGCGTGGGGAGGACCACCTCTCCTACTCCCAGCTTTACTTTGTTGCTTATAGTTGTAGTTCTTTGTGTAGGGTTGAAGCCTCATGTTTTCCTCATGCAGTTTTGAATGCCTGTTGGTGTCCTCCTTGTTCAGCTCACATTTGAGAGGTCATGTTGATGAGAATTTAAGGGCATAGCTTCTGATGTTACTAGGAGACACAATCACATAGCAAAGTACCTGATCCTCTGGTTCTTATAGTCTTTCCACAGCTTTCTTCAATGTTTCCCGAGCTGTAGCTATGGGAGTCTTCTATAGATATATCCATACACTCCATAACTCTGCATATTGATTGATTGTGGTTTTCTGTAGTGTCTCTGTTGGAAATAGAAGTTCCCTGTGGGAGGTAAAAAACTACACTTATCTGTATAAAGACAAATGTTTGTAGGTTGGTATTGAGTTATGCTCATTTAGTAAATTGGTAGTTATAGATTCTCCTCAAATAACCATGATTTCACTAGCCAAATTGGTTTATGCAGTAGCATGAACAGCTGAAACTCTGAACTCTAACATACTTTAGGCTGTTATTTAATTTGCTGGTTCCATGATGAATCTGAAAATGTGACCTATAACCAATAATTACACAAAAAAGAACTCCTCTCTCTCTCTCTCTCTCTCTCTCTCTCTCTCTCTCTCTCTCTCTCCCTCCCTCCCTCCCTCCCTCCCTCCCTCCCTCCCTCCCTCCCTCCTTCTTTCTCTGTGTGTGTGTGTGTGTGTGTGTGTGTGTGTGTGTGTGTGTGTGTGGTGTGTTTCATATAGTTCATACACATGTTTGAACAGCACAAGTTGGATTCAGTTAGTTATAAAAAACAGTAAAATAGGAAACAAACTTGGGAGAGGGTAGGGAGGTAGTGGTTGGTTCTGGAAGCAGTTATGGAGTGGAGTAGAGGGTAAACAGATCAAAACAAATTGTACACATGTACAGAATTCTCAAAGAATTAATTCAAAGATTACATTTAAAGAACACTTACTTGAGAGCATTGGAGGAATGATACAAGAGCGGAGAAGAATGGAGAAAGCCAAGGTGTGGACAGGACAAAGCCAAGAAGCCAGACACCCTCTGATTTCCTCCTTAGCCCCTTAGCTCTGGAGTAGGGCTTGCTTTAGAGCATGTGATCCACTCAGAGCTAAGGAAACATTGGCTCATTTGGGAGGGTTGAGACACTTTCTTAATTTTCTTGGAGCCACAAGAGGAGAGCAGACCATAAATATTTGACAGCCGAGGGATGAGAGAAACCTAGAATGTAGCTAATAACAAGGTAGAGCTGAGACATATAATGCATGAGAAACAGAGTCACAGAGAGAATTTCTGAGCCTTAAACAAAAAAATGTCTGAAAACATGTTCAATATCATGAGCTAAGAAATGGTGAAGGAGAAAGGTTGGCATGGGAGTCAGGGGAGGGCCACTATGCTCACCAAACAGGGAGGGCCTTCAGGAATCTCCAGTGATGAAGTCAAGACCTGTCTATGTACAGTAAATGTAAACTAGAATATTCTTTAGAGAAAAAAAATAGAGCAATGGTTTTCAACAGTGACATTTGGTCAGGCTTCTCTTTTCCTTCACAGGATCCCAAATCTGTCCTGGCACTGATTTTTTTTCAAGGTAAGTGTCGTGGTTTGAATTTTAAATGTCCCTGAAGTCTTATATGTTGAAGCTCCAGTTGGTGGCACTGTGGGACATGGTGGAATGTTTCAAAAGTGGGACTTAGTTAAGGAAGGTAGGTCCTTAGGGACATGTCTTGGTTTGATGTCCTGGGACACTATCTCTCTTCCTGCTGCATGCTAGTCACAAGGTCAGCTGTTTTTCCTCACCATGTCTTTCTACCACGAAGTTTCTACTTTACCCTGGTGCTAGTCAGCCAACCATAGACAGGAACCTCTGAAACCCTCTGCCAACATTTCTTTCCTTTGTTCAGGCACAGCTGACAAAAAGAACATCTTTGTTGGAAATAACTGTGCCCAACACTCTTGAAATTGCCTCTAATTCCATTACTGCACACCAGAAGAGATGTCTGACATCCACATCCTTGTACGGCTTCTACTGGACACAGTTCTCCATATTCACTGGAAATTTTTAATAATTTCATTGTCAAAAAATGCAGCTAGTTTTGTTTTACTCTGACAGGACAATTTTAAAGGGACAGGCTGCCCCTCTGTAACACCTGAGCACCAATCAGCTAAATGCTATAACAGTTGAATTTGGGGTGAGAGGCCACTATAGCCTATAGTATTTAAAAATTGAATCCCAATAGCAAAATAAGAATTCCTGTTAGAATATGAGGTGCATCTTCAAGGAAGAGCTCATTTTTGATGAGATGAGTGATATCACACTCTGTCACCTCCTGTGACACATCCTGTGTTCAGAAATTCACTGTGAGTTTGAGCCCTGGGATGTTTGCATCTGCAAAGGCAGAGTTGGCATTTGTGTTTAAGCACAAGCTGCACATTTGGTTGTTAATAGTATTCATGGATGTCACACTATGGTGGGGGGGCCCTCTTCAGGAGGTTCAGGGTGAGCAAAGGGTCAGGAAAAGGGCTAGAAATTTCATCTTTCCTTAGGTTGATTTCTGTTCTGATAGCAAATATTTGAGATAATTGGGTTATAAAAGGGAAGAATTTATTTTGGCCTGTAGTGTGGAGGTTTCAGCCCATCATAGGAGGGAGGATCACTGCCTTTCTCTCTGTGTCAAGTCAGGACATCAGGCCAGAAGCAAGAGGCAGGTGCTTATCTCGAGGTATTTTGAAGCAAAAAGAGAGGAGAGTAGGGTCTTTAAATTCATGCTCCCAGTGACTTTCTCTTAAATGTTCCACCACCTCCTAAGCCACCTAGAGCCACAGGCTGGAGAGTAGGCTTTCAACACACAGGGCTTTCTAGGAACATTCATTCAAGAGCTAAACTTCTTGTCTGGGCTTTTTGAACATCTGAATAAGAAAAGGAAAACAGTACTTTAGATCAGCCAAAAGCTGAGCACATGATTATGGTATAGGAAAAAAAAAAAAAGAGAATGACATAATTATTCTGGTTAATGAAAAGAAGGACTGGATGATTCCTAGACAATGTCAAAGGAACATTTTTTTCTTTTCTTTTTCCTTTTTGTTAGTTAATCACTCTAGTAAACCTGGAAAGCTCTATCTTTTCCATATGCCAGAGATGTATTCCTCTTTTAAAGGTATTTCTTAGAATTGAGGCCCTGCATCCAAATAATATACCTTTCTGTAAGTCTATCCTTTCTCAGAGTCTCTCTGTTCTATTTGTCAGTATCTTACAATACTGCAGGTCATGTGCTGTGAGACGTCTTTCTGTATGCTGTGAATATGTGTGGCTCCCGTTGGATAATAAATAAAGCTGCATTGGCCTATGGCAGGGCAGGATAAGGTTAGGTGGTACATTCAAACTGAAGATGAGATGAAGAAGGGTGGAGTGGAGAGAGACACCAGCCACCACCCAAGGAGCAACAAGATGCCAGCAGACCAGTAATGCCATGGCCACGTGGCAACATATATATGAATAAGAATGGGTTAATTTAAGATGAAAGAGCTAGCTAGCAAGAAGCTGAATCCATAGGCCATATAGTTTGTAATTAATATAAGCCTCTGAGTGATTATTTTATAAGCGGCTGTGGAACCGTGGGGCTGGGTGGGACCAGAGAAACTTCTGGCTACAGTCATGTTATGTTCACATTAGATTGACTTGTGTCTTTTGCAAGATACTGAATACTTAGATCTTCACATTTCCATGATACTTGTCTGCATGTGGGGACTTGTAGATAGGAAGTCCTAAATAAATGGTGTTGCCCGAACATTAAAATGTTTCCAACAGGATAATGTACTGGAATAAATAAAATGGCTGCCTTCAGCAACCTACAGTGTCTAGGAATGCTCTAAGTTGTCTGAAGGAGTTATGAGGACAGTGTAGTCAGTCACCAAGGATAAACCTGTCATTTTTAGAAATACTATTTGAGAAAGGGTTACAGCTCAGGATCTGTATAGTTAGCTGTACACTGTAACGTGGGGACTCAGTGGCTCTCATTGCCCAGATCATACTCCTAAGTACAAGTCAGCAGCAGAAGCATTCTGTGCCTTCCACATCCTTCCTTAAGAAAAGACTGGCATTGGTACCTGTGTTTGGAGAGGAAAGTGTGATTTGTTACTTGCATAGATTTATCATTATAAAAACACAGGTTACTCATCAATGATGGAAAATATGGCCTTAATTTCACCTCCTTATTCTCATGGAACTAGAGGAAAATGGTTTAATCCAGTCATGTCTAAACTAGTTTGGGGAAGAGAAATCTCTTGGAAAACTCAGGTGTGCTTACTCCTGTTCCCAATCAAGCATGTCTGCATTCCCCCTGGAGTCTGTGTATATGTTGCCTTATTTTGCAAACCAGACCTGGTTAAGGATTTTGGGAGTTTTCTGGAAGGATGCAATCATAAGGGTCTTTATAAAAAGTATGCAGGAAACCAAAGTTGGTAAAGAGGTATCTTGATGGAGTTAAGAGGTAGAGTGATGTACAGGAGACTGAGCTAAAAAGTGGAGTAGGGCAGCTTCCAGAGGCTGGCAGAGGTAGGGGATCAGCGTCTCTACTTCAGCCTCCAGAAGGATCCAATTCTGACACTTATTCAGTCTTTGGACCTCTAGAACTGCCAGAAAATAAATGTACAGTGTTTGAAGTCATCAGAAGCATGGTAATTTGGTCTAGATGTCACAGGAAGTGATTATGTTATGTTCACATTAGATTGACTTGTGTCTTTTGCAAGATACTGAATACTTAGATCTTCACATTTCCATGATACTTGTCTGCATGTGGGGACTTGTAGATAGGAACTATCTCCAGCACATCTGGTGGTCTAAGCTGCCATATAATTTCTCACATCTATCTGATATTTTGTGTTACTTTTCATCACATGAAATCCATGGGGTAAAGCGTAGGAAAATAAACGTACACAAATAAGTGAGCTTATGCTTTGCTTTAAGGGCTGGAATAACATGGAAATGGGACACACCCAGGAAGAGTTGAAAAAGAATCCTTTCTGTGGCCATGGTCTGCTTTCAGCTGTGAACAGTTTCCCTGTCTGGGATGTGAACACTCCTCCTGCTTTTGGGAAAGCTTGATTACTAGTTTTGCTCTTGAAATCCTCAGGTGTTACTGGGAGTGATTGCTGATGTAATCACAGAACCAGAGGGGGAAGTTTTGATTTAAGAAACAATTGTGGGGCTGGAGAGATGGCTCAGAGGTTAAGAGCACTGTCTACTCTTCCAGAGGTCCTGAGTTCAATTCCCAGCAACCACATGGTGGCTCACAGCCATTTATAATGAGATCTGGTGCCCTCTTCTGGCATGCAGCCATACATGGAGGCAGAATGCTGTATACGTAATAAATAAATAAATTGAAAAAAAATTGTGTTTTCTTCAGTCATTTTGGTTGCAAACCACAAAGACTCAATGCATATTAGTTGATAGAGTTAAATTTTTACTCTAAATGGAAAATGTTTGTAAGCATAAACATAATTTTGCTTCACAGTATTGGGATAAAACTAAACAAATATCTAATTTTTGTAAGTGAAATAGATTTGAACTGGCCTCCACTTTGTGGAGTTGCTGAGCTGTTTATACTTTGTTGGAACTGGGGCCTCTTCTCCCCTTTCCCAGGAGTCTATGAAGTTAGGTATGTACCAGGAGTACAAGCTACATTGGGCATGTTTGCCTCTGCTTGACTTACACTGTGTCCTGCTAGCCACAATCCATATATAACAGAGAGTTCATTCAAGTTTCATTGCTTCCTCCCTCATTCAGTCAGTATTATATGGATTGGTTGATCCCTGTGGGAAAATCTCTGTGGGATGTCGAAAGGCAGGCTGGGCCTTGGCTTTACAGTGAGAGCCTTGGATCTGAAACCTAAATTTGGATACTTCTCATGTTCCTGTATAGTCCAGGTGGGGAGCCCAATGTCGTACTATGGCAGTCTCTCTTTTTTTTCTCTGGAGGGAATTCCTGTGGCTCCCTGATGAATGGCTGAGACTGGGGATGGTTTCTAAACCTTGTATTTACTATTTCTTTTCTTGTATGTGCTAAGAGGAGGACATATTCTTAGGGAAGAAAAGAATGTAAAAAGCCACTTATTTTCAGACTCTCAGGAAGTACCTAAGCCAAAAGCAGAGTTACCTATTACATGGCCAAATGTTGAACAGAATATAGGAAGAATATTTTATGAGCTCATATTGACTGAGCTGAGATGGCTGAGAATCTGAATCTTACTTCTAAGTGGTTGGAAAACACCAGAAAAGTTTACAAGAAACCAAGAACTAATTACCTGTGAGAAAAGACCGATGCTTTGGTAAGAAAACAACTTCATCATTGTTTCAGAGTGTCTTTCCGTTTTGTTTGAAGTATAAGGAAGATTCTATATCCCACATCTTTTAGTGCTCACAGTTTGAGAAACTAACTTTACCATGTTCATAAATAAGGCATTCTGCATCTAAATGGCAAAATAAATGTGGATTAGTATGGTTGAAGTTATTAAGTTTGGAGAAATTATTTCTCCATATGAGTTCTTTGTCCTGGTACTTAAAAGTATAAAGTTGAGGACTTGACAACATAGTCCTGTATAGTTAGAGTGGTATTTAATTTCTTAATTTGGGAAAATAAATAATATCAGAAGGAATCCATGAAAATGGAAAAGCCTAGAAGGGGGTTGAGAGTGTGTCAATACAAAATGAACACACATATTGAAATAAACAGGATATAGGTTTCTAAGAAAACGCTACAATAACTACACGGGACTATGCTCCAAGTCACAGAAACTCAACATATATCCAGAAACATTTTAGATGGGATTGGGAAGGAAGGATTTAGTGACATGCTCTCTTAATTAGAGTTTTTATTGCTGTGAAGAGACATCATGCCTAAGGCAACTCTTATAAAGGAAAACATTTGATAGGGGTGGCTTACAGTTCAGAAGTTTATTCCATTGTTGCCCTGGTGGGAAGCATGGGGCACGCAGGCAGACATGGTGCTGGAGAAGGAGCTGAGAGTTCTACATCTTGATCAGCAGGCAACAGGAAGAGAGTGAGACACACTAGGACTGTCTTGAGCTTCTGAGACCTCAAATCTTGCCCCCAGTGACACACCTCCTCCAACAAGGCCACACCTCCTAATAGTGCCACTCCCTATGGACCTATGGGGGACGTTTTTATTCAAACCCCCACACATGTCTAGAGCCCACATCTTAGTTTCTTTTTACCCCTTTTCTTTCAGACATCCTCCTCACTCTTCATAATCCATATTATGTATTGTCTAATACAATGCATTCATCTAAATAAATTTACAGTTTGACCAACTTTCAAATGCTTTTCTTTAAAAGTTATTTATTTCCTGTATATTTTGATGTCTCCACATTTTATTTATTGCCTGTTTTCAGTAACTTCCAGGGTTTTATGAGCTGAATGTTTGTCTTCTCAAAATTCACATGACAAAGGTCTACTTCCTACTGTAATGGTGTTAGGAGGTGGGACCTGTGGCATATAAACGGATTTAGATGAGGTCATGAGGGTAGACCACTTTTCCTTTGATGGGATTAAAGACCTTCTAAGAAGGGTCTTTAATTTTTCTTCTCCAGGAAAGGTGACAACGGAAAGGGAGTGTCTGCAAATAAAGGAAAAGGCCCTGGTCAGGGCTATACTGGCACCCTGATCTTGGACTTGACAGCCTCTCAAACTCTGAGAAGTCAGTGTCTGCCATTTAAGTAACCCAGCCTATGGTGTTTTATGATAGCAGGTTTGGGTTTTTAGAGTTTTGGGCAGTTTGTTAGCCACTCCTGATAGATGGAGTGTGAGGGAAAATGTTAGGTTGTTGTCCTGCTGGCAGGCAAGCACCACAAGAACCATTTGCAATCACCACAGAAGAATGATGAGGTGGACATTGTAAATATTTTTTGATTAAAACAATATCTAGAAATAGCATATCAAAAGCCATAGCAGCTTTCTTGAAAAGAGTTATGATTTATGTGAATGAATTGATATTATAGTCATTGTTTCATATCCTTATATGACTGATTTTTTGTATGATATTAATTAATGCCATAATTTTATTATGTACACTTAAAAGTTGTTACATTTGTTACATGAACAAACTTCCATATGAGAACATCTGTTTTTGTTTTTCACACATTTTATTAATCTTAAAATAGACCCTTCAAATCTGTTATAGATGTTTTGCTAATTTTATGCACTTATAGCATATTTACTTGTTACTTCAGTGCCAACCCTTAGACTCCAGAGAACTTAAGTCTATATAAACTCCTCATCCACACTGTCTGTCAGTGGTACTTGACTCACAGGGTTTGGGGTCAGTAATGTTGAGCTACTGTATACATTTGAGGCAGATGTATTGATTTCAAGAGTTTGTAAATCAATTTTAAGAATGGAGACAGGCAATCAAATAACGATTGTTACATAGTCAGTAATGCTGGTCCCCTAGAGAGTGACCTGGGTGCAATTCCCTTTGGATTGCTGCAGAGTCTGCCACTTAACATTATAAGTTTGTGTTGATATATGAGTTCAACCCAATTTTTTCCTTTTTGATTTAAACACTTGTCCCTGAAGAGATGATCTATGGGAAAGGCAGGCTTTCCAGCTGCAAAATTCCTGTAGATGCAATTTTAACAGAATCTATAGTTTGTGCAAAAATGATGTATACCACCAATGGAGTATACCCTCAGGGCTGATGGTGAAATGAAAGTAGGAAAATCACCTTCAGAGATAATTTGTTACTGATGACACTGGGAAGAAAGTCTTTTAAATCATATGAACAATTCTCAAGGAGGTAATATGAATATAATTTAATAAACTTGGTCTAATTAATGATGACATTTATTATTATCAAGATAGGAGTGTGGTATGCTGTGTGGAGATTAGAAAAGAAATAATGACAAATAAGAATTATTCAGTATTTCTTGAATTCGGCTTAGTTTTGGGTGCTTTAGGAAGAAATATTTTTTCTAAATCCAGGAATAAAAATTGATCATGAAGCAGTAGATCTTACTGTACTGCTGCCTTTCGGCTTGCAAATTGAAAGCTTGGTGTATGATAGAGTTCCCCTGTAAACAAGTAGCCAAAAGCAACTGAGAGCAGCTTGGGGGAAAGAGTTCTGAAGGGCTGCCTAGGGAGCAGGGCAAGTTCCGTTTGGTGGCTGCAGAGGGACAGCTTACCAGGGCCAGTGCCTGTGGTGTTAGCTGTGTGTGTGCTGTGGAATGGTGCTCGAGAAGCCTGGGTGGGTTTGAGCCAAGGAGACTCGCCATTCAGGCAGCGGCCAAGGGACACAGTGATGGAAAGTCACTCATGCCATGCAGGCACAACATCCACGTGGAAAGTTTTATTAAACTTTCAGGTCTTAACATTGTGATCACTGTGTTTTCAACCTTAGTAATTTTATCTTCGAATTTGTGTTTTGTAGGTAAAGTCTGAAAGGGCATCAGAGCTAGGCTAAGGCTTGCAACCTGCTTTTTCAAGCCTTCCTGTACTGCTGGTCTTTCTTCACATCCACTTCCTTGCCTCTGGCACATTCAACAAAACAAAAACAAATAACAAATAACAAATAACAAAGCAGCATTCCCACTAACATTTAAAAAAATTTAATTTAAATATAACCACACTATTTCCCTGTTCCCTCTTCTCCCTTCAAACCCCTCCCAAATTCATGACAACTATGTGTGTGTGCATGTGTGTGTAACAATAAAAATATATATGTGTGTGTACCAATAAATATATAAATGCAACCTTCTGAGTCTGTTTAGAGCTGTGTGGACCAGTTGGTATTGGGTAAGCATTTAGGGACTCTGCCCTGAGGAAACATAGGTTCCTCTCAGCAGACAACTAATAACATTTGAGTGTCAGATAAACAGTACTTATGAAGAATAAAAATGTCTCAAATATATTTATCTGAAGTTCAAACTTAGTGGAGAGTTCATATTTTATCAAGATGCAGGGCAGTCTGAGTCAAGGACAGGAAGGATCTAGATGGAGGACTGGCCTTGGCTGGTCCAAGATTGGGCATAGAGTTAGGTGGGAACAAACACATCTCCACCTCTCCTTTATGGACCCCTCACACCTGGAGGATAGCTTGGGGGGCACAGTTGCCCCTCAGTGGGAATGAGGGTTGTTGGGCTCAGGACCAGAGCTGTAGGTGTGCTGAGTTGAGGCTCTTGTCCCAGTAAGCTGTTATAAGGTTACATAAAAGTTATCTGGCTGGTCAGTCTTTCCTCTGATTCTACATGAACTCTGACCTTCTAACTTCTAGGACCCCAAGAGTCATCAAAGGAGAAATGGTCAGTGTGAATGGGTTAGGATGCAGTGTAAATGCTCCATATTTGATGGTGTGACTCTGACCAGTCACATACTGTGATGAAGGACTGCACAGAATTGTGAACAGTATCCTGACTGTAAGAGTGAGGCTTAAGGGCTGGAAGCCACCTGAGGTCACTGACAGATGGTTGTATTTTTCTACAGTGATTGGATTCCCCTGTGTTTAAGTTAGTATGACTCTTTTTCCTAGGGCTTAAAACACAAATAAGACTCCTGAATTGATTCAAAGCTAATTTCATGAAACCACAAAGTTTAAGGCAAGGTCTCTGTTCCATAGACCTTAACAGAATGTGTCTACCTTTTGCAATACAGCCCAAGGAGACTTCTGCTAATCAAATTCCATTTAAAGACTGCAAACAGCCTTAAAAACAATATTTTTATTCTGTGAGAGAATACTATAATTCTAATTCATTTTTCTCAAAATCATGTTTGGGGATTTTCAGTGTGCACATTTGTATTCATTTCCTAATTTCTGTATTTGTTCACTGGAGAGTATATGTATGTGGACAAGCCAACAAGTCTTAGAGGCTGAAGCTTAGCAGGGGACCTATAAATCCTATTCAAACTGACAGCTGTCTTATAATTACACAGCAGTGGACCAGAAAGGATGCTGGTTCTTTTCTCTTTCCTCTTTTCCTCATCTCCTTCCTACCTTTCATCCATTCTTTAAAATGACTTTTATTTAAGAGTAATAGATTTAAAAGTGTAGAATATGAGCTCAGCATGACTGTTACTAACTTGCTGAAGATTTTAAAAAAACTTGTAATTTACTATTGTTGTTATTTTATTATTGTTACTATTATTACTGTATGTGTGGGCCTTGAGTCCAGTGAGACAGCAGCTGATTACCACCAGCGTGTGAGTACTGCTTTCTGTACCTTTATAGCTGTCTTGTCATGCCAGTCACCGCTGTGGTTCCTAGGTGTTGCAGCTGTGTAGGACTATTAATTAATAATAGTAATTAACACCTTCCTTGACACCATTGATTCTGCTACAGTGAAAGCTAGATTGCAGAGGGGAGACTTTCAGGTTAGATCCATCTCGAATAATCCGAGTTCCACGCCGTCTGTATGGTGTCTACTGGAGTGTTTTCAAAAACAGGCGTCTGCATCAAAAGGGAAGGGTTTGAAGATCTGGTTGTACTGCTGTAGAGTGGCTTTAGCCAGAGAGAACAGCAATGTGTTGTTTCTGTTACAGCAAACCCAGAGCAGCCTAAACAACATGAACCATTATCTTGGGAACAATTTGTGAAGTCAGCTCCTCCCCTTCAAAGAGAGTCAGAGTCTAGGAGGAGACCCTTTACATGTTCGCACATATCTGATGCCTAATTATTTCTGCTTCTCCTTTGCAAAGAAGAATTTAATACTTCATGTAATGGTGATTGGCTGACAGAAACTGAGGTGATCTCATAATGATTTTATTGGCAAATATTCATTGTGTATAGTAATGGATTTCTATATCATGCACTTTGATCATACTAATCCTCACACTCCTCTTTCTCTCTCTTCTTCTTCCTTCTATTTCCATTCCCTTCCACAGCCTTTGTTCTACTTTCATGTTTATGCGCACATATGATTTTTTGTGTCTGTATAAAGTACAGGAACCATAGATGATAGACTAGATGGTACTGCCTTTATGATTCTGAAATGTTTTTCTTAATATGATGATCTTTAATTGTGCCCATTTTCTTGCAAAGGCAATAATTTCATTCTTTATGGCTAAACAGAACTCATCTTCTTTATCCATCCATTTGCTGCTGAGCACCTTGGCTGGTCCTAGAACTTGCGTGTTGTGAATAGTGCTGCAATAAACATAGATATGCAAGTGAATCTGTGACATGTTGATTTAGAGTCAATTGGATAAATACCCAAGAACGGTATCATCGGGCCATGTGATAGTTCTAACTGTTAGTTTTATGAGGATCCTCCATACTGATTTTAATAGTGCCTGGGGTAATTCACACTCTCATGATAAGTATCCACAGGTTCCCTTTTCCCTATGACATAAGCATTGTGTGCAAATCAGAGGACAACTTGTGGGAGCCAGTTCTTTTCTTCTACCATGTGGATCCCATATGGATCCCAGATATCAAACTCAGGTGGTCAGGCTTGGCTTGAAGTCCCTTTACCTGTTGAGCCATCTCATTGGCCTCAGTTTTCATGAATTATTTTTTTTAAAGATTGAAGTAAAAATTACAGAACATAATAGCTAGCATCCTAAAGTATAGAGTCAAGGGTATCAAATGCATTTATATTGAATAGCCATCACGGCATCCATCTCTAGAACTGTTCTAGAAGATTATAGAGCATCACTAGAATCTTGTAAACTAGAAGCCCCGGGAACATTAAACAATCCCATCTTCCCTAAGCCCCTGGCAACTGTTATTCTGTTTGTTGGCTGTATGGATTTGATGGGTGCACGGAACTTCCACAAGCAGAATGATACAGTATGTATCCTTTGTGACTGGCTCATTTCACTTGGCACATGTTTTCAAGTTCACTCATGTCACACCATGTGTCAGAATTTCCTTCCTTTTTAAGGTTCAATGATATCTGAGTGGACTTACAACATTTTGTTCATTCCTTCATTTACTCATTCACCTGCCAGGGAGCATTTTGAGTCATTTCTGTCTTTTGGCAGCAGTGAACATGCTGCTGTAAACATGGGTGTGCAGGTATCTCACTCAGACATGGTATGCCATTTTCTTAGTATTTCCTTAGAACATTTTTTTCATATGTTTACTTACCATTCATGCTTTATCTTTTGAGAACTTTTATTCATTTCATTAATGTATTTGTTGATAGGGTTGTTAGACTTCTTGGCATTTACTCTTTAAAGTTTTTATATAGTCTGGATGTTAATAATCTATAAAAACTGTAGGTAGCAAAGATTTTCTCCATTCTGTAGACTACCTTTTCACACAGTTGATTCCTTCTTTGTTGTAAAGAAGATTTTAATTCCATTAGTTGTGATTTGTCAGTCCAAGGTCTTATTTCCTGAGCTACATGATAGAGTCCCTCCCATAAAATCCCTGTCTGTGACTATGTCTTGAAATATTTGTCCTTAACAGTTTTGGGTCTTTGATTTTGAACATATTTTTGTATAGGCGAAGAAATACATATCTATGTTCACAATTCTATATGTAGACATCCAGTTTTGTTAGCATCGTTTGTTGGAGAGGCTGCATTTTTGCCAGTGAGGCTTTTGACATCTTTGTCAAGGCTCAGGTAGTTAGAACTGTGCGGATTTCTTCCCATTCTGCTGAGCTACATTCTGTTTTTGTGCCACAGGCTGTTTCCCTAAGGCTTGGTGTATAACTTGAAATCACTTCTGCCATTTTTCTCTTTGCCTGGGATTGCTTAGGATTTCTCCCCTATTTCTGTGATGGCTACACCAAGATTTCACGCATTATATTTAATAAGGGTTCAGAACATGGACACTCTTGTGAGAGATTTTAGTAGAAATGTTTAGATTTTCCCTCCATTTAATATAATGTTGAGTACAGGTTTGTCATATATAACCTTTACTAAGTAGAGGTTTGCCCTTTCTATTCCTAGTTTATTCCAAATTTTTTTGATGAAAGGACATTCAACTTTATCAAAGGCCACTTTGGGTCTTTCTATGTCAGTACTCCCCATTTCCACTTCCATATCATATATATTAGTCAACCTTCCTTCTGCTTAAAGAATATGCTTTCCTTCTCATGAGCCCTTTTCTCTAGTGTCCTAGGACCTACACATGCACTCACTTATGTTCTACATACATGCACATACATAAAAGTCAGAGTCTAAGATTCACATAGGAGAAAGAACATGCACTATGTATTTTTCTGAGCCTCAGTTTTCTCACTTAACATGTTTTCCAGCTCTGCCCATTATGGTGAAATTATTATTATTTCATTCTTCTTTACAGCTGAATAAAATACCACTTGTATATATATTACATATTCATTATTTTATTCATCAGATGATGGACATCTGGGCTGATTTTATTTCCTTGCTATAAGTGAGTACAGTGGTAACAAACATGGATGTGTAGGTATTTCTGTGATAGGCTGCTGTGGAATAATCCTCTTTCACACTGTAAAGATTTGTCACTTGAATTGGTTTAATAAAACTCTGAGTGGCTAGTAGCCAGGCAGGAAGTGTAGGTGGGGCGACCAAACTAAGTATGATGGGAAGGAGAGGGGTGAGGTCAGGAGTCACCAGCCAGATGCAGAAGGATGATGAGATGAACATACCATGCTAAATAAGGTACTGCCATGTGGCAGAGTGTAAATAAGGAATATGGATTAACTTAAAATATGAGCTAGTTAGTAATAAGCCTGAGTTACTGGCCAAGAATTTGTAATTCATATTTATCCTCTGAGTCTGGTTATTTGGGACTGGGCAGTTGGGACAGGAAATGTCCAATTACAGTAGGCTATAGAATCTTTAGGGCAAATACATAGTAATGATATAGCTGTGTAATGTGGTGGGTTTATTTATTTATTTATTTATTTTGAGGAATCTCAATACTGATTTCCATAGTGATCACACCAGTTTGCATTACTGTTAAAAGTGGATAAGGATTCCTCTTAACCCACATCATCACTAGCATTTGTTGTCATTTGTTTTCTTGATAGTAGCCATCCTAACTTGGCTAAGATGGAATCTCAGAGTAGTTTGTTTTACTTTTTTAAACTATTGCTTTTATTTTATGGCTGTTTTGCCTGCATGTGCACCACTGTAGAGGTCAGAAGAAAGGTCAGACTGCTGGGAACTGAAATTACAAATGGTCCTAAAATGCTACATGAATGCTAGGAATTGAACCCTAGTCCTCTGAAAGAGAAGCCCATGCTCTCAATAGCTGAGCCATCTCTTCAGTCCTTAGAGTAATATTAATTTGCATTTTCCTGATGCTAAGTGTAATGGTTTGAGTAGGAATGGGCCCCGTAGGCTCATAGATTTGAATGTTTGGTCATTAGGAAATGGCACTACTTGAGAGGGATTAGGAGGTGTGGTTTTGTTGGAGTAGGTATGGCCTTGCTGGAGAAAGTGTGTCCCTGGGGGTGAGTTTTGAAGTTTCAGAAGCCTATGTCAGACTCAGTGGCTCTCTCTCTTCCTGCCACCTGCCAATCCAGATGTAAAACTCTTGGGGGCTGGAGAGATGACTCAGAGGTTAAGAACACTGGCTGCTCATCCAGAGGTCCTGAGTTCAATTCCCAGCAACCACGTGGTGGCTCACAACTATCTATAGTGAGATCTGGTACCCTTTTCTGGCATGCAGGCATACATGCAGACATAACACCGTGTGCATAATAAATAAAAAATCTTAAAACAAAACAAAAAGTTTCAGCTACCTCTCCAGCACCATGTCTGTCTACATGCTGTCATGGTTCTTGCCATGATGAGATTGGACTAAACCTCTGAATGTCAGTAAGCCCTAATTAAATGCTTTTTAATGGTAATGGAGTCTCTTCATAGCAGTAGAATATTGACTAAGACACTAAGGATATCTTACACTTGAAAAAGTATTTCTTAGCCATTTGTATTTCTTCTTTTGGGAACTCACCATTCATTCCCTTAGCCCAGTTTTGGTTTGGTTGTTTGTTTTCTTGTTTAGTTTTTTTTTTTTTTTTTTAGTTCTTTGTATTTTCTGTATGTTAAATCCTTTGTTGAACATACAGATAGAAATATTTTTCTTCCATTTTGTAGGCCGTCTCTTTACTCAATTGTTTCCTTTAATGTCAAGAAAAATTTAAAATTGTATGAGGTGTCATTTGTTGACTATTGACTTTCTTTTCTGAGTGACTGGAATACTATTCAAAAAGTCCTTGTTTATACCTGTATCTTGCAGTGTTTCCCCTAAAATTTCCTCTATTTAGTTCATGTTTTTTTGAGGTCTCTGATCCATTTGGAGTTGACTTTTGTGCAGGTTGAGAGATACTGCCTGGTTTCATTCTGTGTGCAGTTCTCCTAGTTTCCCAGCACCATTTCTTTCTTGCTTTAATTTTTTTGACAAAATGAAATATAATAAGATGAAGTAAAGATTATCATATTGAAGTTGGACACAAAGGCACAAAGCACAGGAGTCAGAGACCCACTCATTCTCACAGTCAAGAGTCTCATAAAAATACTAAGCTCACAATACTGAGGACCTGGTGCAGACCTGTGTAGGCCCTGTGCTTGCTGCTTCAGTCTCTGTGAGCTCATATACATCCTGTTTAGTTGATTCAGAGGGCCTTGTTCCCCTGGTGTCCTCCATCCCCTGTGGCTCTTAGCATCTTTCTGCTTCCTCTTCCATGGGGTTTCCTGAGCTCTGAGGGGAGAAATTTGATGTAGGCCTCCCATTTAGACTCTTTATCTGTAATGAATGCCTCAGCACCCTTTCTTAAGGATGCTGTCTCTTCTCTAATGTATATTTTTGGTATCTTTTAAAGAAATCCTGTGACTGGAGCTGTGTGGGCTTATATTTGGATCCTTTTTTCAATTCCTTCAATCAACACACCATCTTTAAAGATAATTTGAAATGTTATATTTCCTTATCTGTAACTAGAGTTTTTTTTAGTGACATAGTAATAATACATTCTAAAACACTATCTATATTGTGTATATATATTACTTATATATATATACACACACACACAATTTTCATTTTCATTTCATTTTTCAAGATGGTAGAATATAGTTTTTCCTCATTTTTTTCCCTTGAGAAGGGAGCTGTATTGAAGTAAAAGAATATTCATGGGGCAGAAATTGAATATGCTTATATAAAAGAGAGGAAGTAACAAAAAATGGAGGGAAAATATTAAATATTAGGATTGGAATTTTAACACTGGTAGATGAATTATAGATGTTTTGAAGTAGAAGAAAGTTCAGTAGACTCTGATAATGAGTCTCCATTTACTCCCTGGAGTGTGTTTACTATAAGGGCCTAGGGAACTGGCGTGCTTGCCTGTGTCAAAACAGACTGGAGTGTACCCCAGATATTAGCATGCTGTGGGATGTTCTCTATGCTGTGAATGTGTTGCTCTGATTGGTTAATAAATAAAGTGCTGATTGGCCAGTAGCCAGGCAGGAAGTATAGGCAGGACAAAGAGAGAGGAGGAGGCTGGGAACAGGAAGGCTGAGGAGGGAGATGCTGCCAGCCACCACCATGAGGAGCAGGATGTGAAGTACTGGTAAGCCACGAGCCATGTGGCAAGGTATAGATTTATAGAAATGGGTTAATTTAAGATATAAGAACTAGATAACAAGAAGCCTGCCATGCCCATACAGTTTATAAGTAATATAAGTCTCTGTGTGTTTGCTTGGGTCTGAGCAGCTGTGGGACTGGCATGTGAGAGAGACTTGTCCTGACTGTGGGCCAGGCAGGACCAGGAAAACTTCAGCTACATTAGCATGTACTACTCTTTCTGCTGCAAGTGCTCCCTCTGGAGTCAGTTTCATAGCATCAATCATTTAACAGTAACTTTATAACATTCCTAGAAATTCCTTAATCATATTTCATGGCCAGTTCAGAGCTGGCTACATCATATTGCAGGAGAGAACATACTAAGATACAGAATAAGCACAGTACTTTCTTTATTCTTGTGTGTCAATTTATTTGGAGATTTGGCAGAGAGAACATTACTATTTTGTTCTCATCTAATTTCTTTCCCCAAAATAATGCATTAAAAAATTAAATCAGATACAGTAGCATTTAGAGGTAGGGCCTTCTGGGAAATGTCAGGAATGAGTTAATGTAAGCAGATAATTTATTCTGCTCTTCTGTGCTGTGGATATCGCTCTGTATAAATAAAACACTGGTTGGCCAGTAGCCAGACAGGAAGTATAGGCAGGACTAGGAGAGAGGAGAGAGGAAAAGGAGAGGAAGGCAGAAAAAAGGGGACACCATCTGCTGTTCAGGGAGCATCATGTAGAGGCAACAGGTAAAGCCACGGAACACGTGGCAACATATAGATTAACAGAAATGGGCTTAGTATAAGAGTAAGAGCTAGACAATGGTAGGCCTGAGCTAATGGCTGAGCAGTTTAAATAATATAAGAGTCGGTATGTTTATTTTATAAGTGGGCTCCGGGACTGGTGGGGCTTGGCGGGAGCTGGAGAGAAATTCTCCAGCTACACTTCTGTCATGTGAGGATCCAGTGCTGCTCCCTCAGAGGGACCATCAGACACTATCTTGGATGCAGATTTGGTCTCACCATATGTTGGAGCATTGGTCTTGGACTTCCCAGCTTTCAGAACTCTCTAAAATAAACTCCCATTCTTTAGGAGCGACCCAGTCTCAAGTAATTTCTTGTAGTAGCACAAATAGATCACCCTTGTCTAAAAACAAATACAAAATGTGAACAAATTGAAATATGAAAATTATTTCTTAGATTCATAAGAGAAATGAGGTTACAGGCAAAACAGCTGCTGGCCAAATCAGAAAGGTAGGTGGACAAGTATGGAGAACTACAATTGCCTGAGCCAGAACCACTGTAGGGAAGTCCTAAGCAGGAAACCAAACTGGAGGTTCAGATGAAGAAGGGTGGTGACTAAATCCTCCATGGGGATCCAGCCACTGAATGTCAGATTCTTAAAGTACTGGAGAAAAAGCTCCCTACTCTTCCAGAAGAGGGAAAGACAATGAACCACATTGAGACGTTAGTGCACTGCAGCCATATTAGTAAGGCTTGCCCTAGGGAGATACTATTTAGTCAAGCCTGATGTCCAGTTGTTGTGGGGTCTAGCCTTCCATGTGGAGGAAGGGAAACACCTGTTTTAGTCCATCCAGGAGGCTCTAACACAATGCTACAAACCTACCAGCGTTATAAAACGTGTGCTATTTCTCATAGTTCTGGAGCTGAGAAGTCAAGGTCAAAGTCATTTTGGCATCTAGTGAAAACCCACTTTCTAGTCCTTATGATCTATAAAAAGAAACATCCTGAGTTTCCTACATTTCATTACCAGGGCTGGAGGATTGAGGGAAGGAGAGACATGACATTAATCAGTTAACACCTGTGGGTCAAACCAATGAAAGACTATTCCAAATTCCTGAACATATGTTGAAGCTTTAACTTATAACTCTGTGTGGTAGATTACCCAGCACCATTCTCTCTGAGTTGCAATCTGTTAACCATTGTCAATCCAAATGCAACATGTGGGTTTTTCAGCTTTTCTTCTCTCTCTACCCTGCCCCTAATGTGAACTATGAGTGTTATGATATACTGCTGTGGTAGTGTTGGCTCATCTGTTGTAGTAAATGTGCAACCACAACATATATAATGAGAAAGTCATCATGTGTGGGGGCAGGGAGCAGTGGGCCATTCTATACCTCTGTTGTTGTGAACATGAAACCACTCAAGAAGGATTGAGGCACCCAAATATAAAAGGAGGAAATAACATTATCTCTGTATATATGCATACGTACATGTTGTCTATACAATATATATATACAGAGACATATGTGTATATATATATATATATATATGTGTGTGTGTGTGTGTATGTATGGGATATGTATGATTTTTTTATAAGAAAAATGATAGCAATGATAAAGAAATAAGAGTGCGGAGTTAAAATTTTTTCTTCTTGTAAGATTCTACTATTATTACAAAGTGGTATAGTTTTACTTGAAAGTAGGCATGGCTATTTAAAACAGCACTGAGTAGGAGAACGTCCACAGGAAAAGGTTAGCTAAGGAGATGAAGGGTTGAATAGTGAGATCTGTAGGACCTTTTGGAAGAAATTAAAGCGAAGTTCATGTCATTTCCCTCACGGGAAGGTTTTCTCAAAGCATTTAAAACGTTCTTATGAAATCAAACTTCTATAGTTTTCATTTGATGATCTTGCTTTTGATGTCATGGCTAGGAAATTAGTATTAAATATAAATTAATAATTACAATGTAATATTTTAAATACTTTATAATTTGATATTTAAATTTAATTTATAATTAATATAGTAACTTTAATATTTACAATTTAATAATATTTTTGCCATTTTAGCTATTTTTTTCAGTTTTTTCATTTTACTTTAATTAGATGGCATTAACTTGACAGAAAACACAGCTTACTTGAACTTGTATTTACATCACTTCAATTGTGCCACACATTTGCTTCAGAGGATTGTCGACAAAATTATCTGGTAGAATTTAAAACCATGGATTCTATTTGAACATGTTTGTTTGACATATAGTTGAATTAATAAAGCTGAACCTTGAGCAGTACACAAAATACTATGCCAAATGTGATATTTGTAATGTGATCCTTGCCATTACATTGATAACATATTAATATTTCTTGATGGAAGCAGCCAGTCCCTACATTCACAATCTTGTCTCTAATCACATGAATCTTTATTTCTGATATCATTCCTACTGATATAACAAAAGTCACACATGTTGTATTCATCTCAATTGTAATTCAAAAGTATCCTGCAAAACCACCATCATAATCAACAAACAGCATATCCACAACCTTCAGATTTTCTTGTGTGCCTTTGTACATGTCTTTTGATTTTAATATGTGTGCACAGTGTGTATGCATGCATGTGTGTGCACATGTGTGTGTGGGGGTGTGCATGTGTATTAAGGATACAAACACATCTTTCCTCCTAACTTATTAACTACAGGTGCTATGTTATACTATAAATCTCCAAAATGTATTATCTTTCGTGATCAAAATTTATTCTTATTAATCAAGAACTCACTATTTTTCTTATTTCTGTCTGCTAGAGATCACTTCCCTTTCTCTTGTATGATTTTGATTATTTTGGATTTTTTTTGTTAAAAGATTCTTTTTTTAAGCTCTTATATTTAGATCATTGATCTAGTATTCTCTTTTTTTATTAAATTTTTTTATTCATTTTGCATACCAATCACAGATCCCCCTCTTCCCTCCTCCCACTCCTCCTGCCTCCCCCTCCAAACTAACCCCCATTCCTTCCTACAAGAAAGTTAGGTCTCCCATGGGGAGTCAACAGAGCCTAGTTGTAGCTAGAGTTTTTCTGGTCCTACCTGGGTCACAGTCAGGACAAATCTTTCTCACTCACCAGTCCCGTAGCTGCTTAGACCCAACCAAGTAAACACATAGAGACTTATATTGCTTACAAACTGTATGGCCATGGCAGGCTTCTTGCTAGCTGTTCTTATATCTTAAATTAACCCATTTCTATTAGTCTATACTTTGCCACATGGCTTGTGGCTTACAGGTATCTTAACATCTTCTCATCACACTGGCTGGCAGCTCTCTCTGCCTCTCCTTTCACTTCCCAGAATTCTCCTCTCTCCTTGTCCCGCCTATACTTCCTGCCTGGCTATTGGCCAATCAGTGTTTTATTTGTTAACCAATCAGAGCAATACATTTACCATACAGAACATCCCGCAGCACCTAGTACTTTCAGTAGAGGCAGGTCTAAACCCCTCCCCCTGCTTCAAGGCTGTGCAAGGTATCCCATCATAGGTAGTGGGTTCCAAATAGCCTGGATCCTGATCCTACTGTCAGGGGGCCCCTTAAGCAGATCAAGCTACACAACTGTCTTGTTTATGCAGAGGGCCTAGTCTAGTTACATGGAGGCTTCACAGCTGTTGATCTAAAGTTCATGAGTTCCCACTAGTTTGGTTTGGTTATCTCTGTAGGATTCCCCATCATGATCTTGATGCTCCTTGCTCATAGAATTCCTCCTCTCTTTCTCTCCTTCTGGACTCTTGGAGCTCAGCCTGGTGTTTGGCTATGTATCTCTGCATCTGCTTCCATCAGCTACTGGAGAAAGGCTCTATGATGACAGTTAGGGTATTCACTAATCTGATTACTGGGGTAGGCTAGTAGTCTAAGCTGGGGTCATCCTTGTGTATTACTGGGAACTCCCCTAGCACCTGGTTTCTCCCTATCCCCCTGATGTCTCCCTCTATCGTGGTATATCTTTCATTGCTCTCCCATCTCTGTTTGATATCCTATGTATCATTTCACCTAGAAATTATTCTGAAGTATGATGTGAGATAGACACCCAATTTTACTTACTTTTCTAAATAAAACAATTAGCTAAATGAGTTATAAAATTATAATTTCTCTAATTTGAGACCCTTGTTTATTTTTCCCAAGTTTCTATATAAATGCATTCCTGATCACAATTTTGCTACATATCAATTTATTTGCCTATTTAATCCCAATATAAGACTAAACCATACATGAATAACTTTAGGGTAATTTCATTTTACTTTTGTTTTTAAAATGTTCACAATTATTCTTGCACTCTTACACAATAATTTATAATTACTCTGTCAGTAACTATAGAGAACAGCAAGTTGTTCTAGTTATAATTGCTATATAACAAGTATGCCAAATTGTTGAGACCTAGACTGCAGGGTGGACATGCCTGTGAGGCATTATCTTGATTAGGTTCATTGAGGTGAGAGAATTTGTCCCTAATGGGTGGCACCATTCCTTGGGCTGGGCCCCTGGAGCACAAACTGGCCTCAGGCTCCTGTCTCTATGCCTTCTTCACCTGATGTCTCCTTCTGGAACTGTAAGCCTAAATAAACCTGTTTGTCCTTTGAGTTGATTTAATCAGGGTATTTTATCACAACAGTGAGGATAGTAACTAATACAACAAACCACCTTAAAACTTAGTGATGTAAAATAACAGCGAGCTACCTTAGTTTGTTGATAATTTTGAGGATCAAGTGCCCCAGATTTTATCTAGGGCTCCTCAAACATTTGTGCTGGTAGGGTTGACATTTTAAGATAGTGTGATTTATGATGTGGTATCTGTCATTTCGCTGAGTGAATATCCGTAATACCTGGTAGGGGAATTTCCTAATTTTTTTTTCTGTTTAACCTAAAAGCTATTGTGGTGGTATTGTGTTCCCCAAAATATTGTGCACCCTAATAAATTTATCTGGGGTCAGAGACAGAACAGCCACTAGATACAAAGGCTAGAAAATGGTGGCACTCACACCTTTAATCCTAGCATTCCAGAGGAGAAATCCCTCTGGATGTCTGTGAGTTCAAGGCCACATTGGAAACAGCCAGGCATGGTGACACATGCCTTTAATCCCAAGAAGTGAGCCTTTAATCCCAGGGAGTGATGGCAGAAAGAAAATATATATAAGGCATGAAGACCAGGAACTAGAAGCATTTGGCTGGTTAAGCATTTGGCTGGTTAAGCTTTCAGGATTCTAGCAGCAGTTCAGCTGAGATTCATTCTGGACTCAGAGGCTTCCAGTCTGAGGAAACAGGACCAGCTGAGGAACTGGCGAGACCTTTTAAGACTCATGCTACATCCTATGCCCCATCTCTTCAACTCAAGTACATAAAATTGAAGGAACATAAACTCCTTCCTCTCAAGATAAATAATGACAGCCTATTGGTAGAGCCTTGCACACTAAAGCCCCCGGGTTAGATCCCCAGCAACCTACACTCTAGATTTGTGATCATTAATACAACTGTCCATAAGGAAATTCTAGGCTGAAAGAAAAAAAAAAACTATGATTGTATTAAAGCCATTGATTAGTTTAAAGATAAATGGCACTATTCTAGTTTGCTTTCTGTTGCTAGAATAAAGCAATTGATCAAAACCAATGTAGGGAGGAAAGTGTTGGCTCACAAGTTATAGTCCATCTCAAGGGAAGTCTAGGCAGTAGCTCAGGCAGGAAGCTGAAGGCAGAAACTGAAGCAGAGGTTACAGAGATAAATTGGTTACTGACTTGCTTTCTTATTCAACCCAGGACAATCTGCCTGGGGGTGGGGAGAAAGTACTGTCCATCATGGTTTGTACCATTCCACATCAATCATTAATCAAGAAAACACCCCATAGACATGCCCACAGGTCAATCTGATAGAGACAATTCCTTAATCGAGGCTCCTCTTCCCAGATGCTCCTAGTTTGTGTAAAGTAGACAAAACTAAATCACCATAGACACTTTATGTATTTTTCCATTATCATATTTATTCAGGTCTTTACAAACCACTCTCTGATTTATTTTGTATGTTAGAGTCACTGTGCTTATGTTGCATGTATCACCTTTTTGATATTGTGCCAACAATGTAGATATTTATAGTTTTATAATGTTTGTAATTTTATTTTATCTTTTTCTCTCATTGCATTGTCTAGAATCTCTAAAGCAACTTTGAGTTTCAGTGGGAAATGGGCTTTCCTGGATGTGCTCATCAATTAGTGGGAAAGAGGCAAATGTTTCATAATATGTTTATTGTGTCTTTCTGAAAAATATTTCACAAAACTGTCAAAGTTCTGGGTTCTCATTGTAACTAATTTGGGAGGATATTAGACTGCTCACGGTATTTCTTTTTATTTATTTATTTATTTATTTATTTATTTATTTATTTATTTATATGCCAACCACAGTTTTCTTCCCTCCTCTCCTCCTGTTCCCTCCCCCCCACCACCTTTCTACCCCAACCATCAGATTCTCAGAAAGGGTAAGGCCTCCCATGGGAATCAACAAAGTTGACATATCAAGTTTAGGCAAGACCAAGCTCCTCCTCCCTGAGTGAGGCATCCTGCCATAGGAACCAGGTTTCAAAAAGCCAGCTCATGCACCAGGGACAAGTCCTGGTCCCACTGCCAGGGGTCCCAAAGATAGAGCAAGCTACACAACTGTCACTCACATACAGAGGGCCTAGGTCAGTCCCATGACGGCTCCATAGCTGTTGGTCTAGCGTTTGTGAGCTCCCATGAACTCAGGTCAGCTGTCTGTGAGCTTCCCCATCACATGATCTTAACCCCCACCCTGCTTATATAATCCCTCCTCCCTCTCTTCAACTAGACTCCCAGAGCTGGGCCCAGTGCTTGGCTATGGATCTCTGCATCTGCTCTCATCAGTTCCTGGATGAAGGTTCTATGATGACAATTTGGGTAGTCATCAATATGATTACTGGAGAAGGCCAGTTCAGGCACCCTCTCCATTATTGCTAGGAATCTTTTTTTTTTTTTGGTTTTTCGAGACAGGGTTTCTCTGTGTAGCTTTGCGCCTTTCCTGGGCTACCAAGTGAGCTCCAGGAAAGG
>CABHPP010112178.1:0-17653 GCA_902168425.1 Peromyscus attwateri | reverse complement strand
GTGACTTCCACACCAGCCAGAGATGCAAAGGGAAATCATATCTCAAAACGAAACAAAACAAAATAAACATTTATTAGGTAAAATTTTAAAAACTTAATGACCTTCAAACTTTTGAAATCACACCTACAGGACTTGGCTGTATCACTCACACTAGAGAATAGCCGCTCTATCAAGCCACTGCTTACGAAGGAGGGGATTCCTGTGGGGTATTTGTACACTACGTGAATGTGTGTTGCTGTGATTGGTGTAACAAAAAGCTGAACAGCCAATAGCTAGGCAGGAGAGGATAGGAAGGATTTCCGGGGAGAAAAAGGAAGAGAAGGAATCTAGGTGCACAAGAAACACCGGGGAGACACTGAATAGGTCAGGCATGCCGTACAGAGTAGAAGTAACTGAGCCACACAGCAGAACGTAAATTAATAAAAACAGGTTAACTTAAGTTATAAGTTAGTGGGATAAGCCTAAGCTAACGGCCAAGCTTTCATAATTAATAAGAAGTCTCCATGTCGTTATTTATGGGCTGGTGGTCCTGACGAGAACGTTTGCTACTGGGGATGCCTGTCAAACTCCTGCACAGTGCACCATTAACACACTTAGCACCGTGAGGTTTGCTGTGGCAATGTAGACTTTAACACATGAGCTATCTGTTTTAGCTAAAGTTACTGCTGCTGCGATGAAACACAACAACCAAAGCAACTTGGGGAGAAAGGGGTTTATTTGGCTTACACTTCCACATCATTGTTCATCACTGAAGGAAGTCAGGGCAGGAACCTGGAGGCCGGAACTGAGGCAGAGGCCATAGAGAGGGAGCTGCTTACTGGCTTGCTCTTCGACGCTTGTTCTGCCTGTTTTCTTATAGAACCCGGGACCACCAGCCCAGGAATGGCACCACCCACAATGGGCCGGGCCCTCTGTATTGATCACTAGTTAAGACATATCTGCTTACAGCCCTGTCTTCTGGAGGCATCTTCTCAATTGAGGTTCCCTCCTCTCAGATGACTCTAGTTTGTGTCAAGCTGACACAGAACTAGCCAGCACACCTTCCAGTCCTCACTCACACAGAGGCAACCCTCCCTTTTCCTCCACAGCACATCCCGGGGTCGTAGCATAAAGCCAACCATTTCTTTCAATGGCAGACAAGCTATAACAGGAGACTGATGCGCTAGCCAATGGCAACAAATAAATGACAGCAATGACTGTGGTGCACGAAGGCTGTGACACAGCTGAAAAACCTCACAATAACACAGCCAGAAAATCAGGCCCCAACCCACAGCCCTGGAGTTTTATAGCAGAAGCAACCTTAAGAGATCACAGGACTCAATCTTTCTCCTGGCCAGGAAATGCAAACCCAGAGAAGCTCTGGCCCAAAGTCAGGAATCTAGCTAACAGGCAGAGCTGAAAACCAAGCCCCTGCCTTCTACCCAGCAATCCAATCCGAGGCACTAGTGGAAAGCTGAACTTCTTCACAAAATCTCCACAGACAAGAAAGGATATGCCAGGTCAATAACCCTGAGCTCCATGCCCAAGCCCTTTAATTTTCTCTTATACCTGCCCACATGCTTTCCTCTATAAACCTATCAATCAAAATTAGTGATCATGTGAAAATTCAATTCCAACCCTCGAAGCTAATTAGAGGCAAGAGTCCTTTTCTGAATGATTCTCAGAAGCGCACCCTTTAAAACAGTGGCCAACAGACTGCAAACGTCAGTGTGAGCATGTGCTAACACTTCAGTTCCTCCTCAGAGACTTCCCTTTCTTCTTACCTCAGAACTGACCTTCAGACCTCCATCACAGAGTTGGTTTCCTCTAGCAGCCAAGTCCACTTTTGACACTGCACTAGGACTTTCCTGGATACAAAGCCCATGCTCAAAGGCTACAATCAAGTTACAAAAATAAAATACAATTGCAAAAGAGAATCTTACCATGTTTTAAGGAAGTTTACAATTGTGTGACTGGGCTGCATGCACAGCTATTCTTGGTCGTATGTAGCCTGTAAGCCTCGGGCTGCACACACCCAAAGGAAGAACTATTTTCCTTCAAAATGTTTTGTTTGTTACGCTTCAACTGTTCCCTTCTCTAGCTTTCAGAAAACTGAGAATACGTCTTATGGCTTTTTTGTTTGTTTTGTTTTTCGAGACAGGGTTTCTCTGTTTAAAAGCCCTTGCTGTGCTGGCACTCACTTTGTAGATCGGGCTGGCCTCGAATTCACAGAGATCCACCTGCCTCGGCGTGCGCCACCACACTGGGCAAGTCTTATGTCTCATAGAAAATATTTCATGTAACAGACTGTAAGGAGTCAGATGTTAGGAAACTCCTCAATTTGATCAACACTCCTAGCTCACACATCACCATAAGCCAGGCAGCTGGTAGCTACAGTTTGCCAGTGCCTGACAGAACATCTGGTAATTCACAGCCATACTTCAGGTCACATTTGAACATAAAATGCTAAGGCACAAAGTTAAAACTAGAGGCAGTCCTGTGTTCTAAATTGTTTTAGTATTGAAAAGCAGTACCACAGAAATGCCACAAGATGAATAGAGTCACAAAACCTACTTGTTCCTTAATGCCTGGCTATATGACAGATTAGAGTGGGCTGGGGGTGGGGGGAACCTATATGCTGGTGGGAAGAGGTATTATATTTCCTCTACTTCCACTAGTAAGGTAAATCAAGGCAGGGCCTGGAGCACACCCAGTGTTCAAAGTGGAGGTGGGGACTGTGGTACAGAAGGAGCCATTCGAATGGCCACCTTCTGGGCAGACTGTCATTTACTCACTCAACCTAAGAAACATCTGCTAGGACACCAGGATACAAAATAATCGGTCCCAGAAGGCTTTGCTCTCGCTGAGCTCCCTCTGACCAGAGGCAAACAAGAAGAGCACTGGGCAGAAGCAACAGCCAGCCCAGATGAGGAAGCAGACTGCTTCTCTGAGCTCACACAGGTCCTGGCTGCAGGCTCTCACATGCGAATTTCTGCCAAGTGTTTCCCCTGACCTGTGTGCAGCCGGCAGCATGAAGGTCACCCAGCATGAAGGTCGGGGCTTCTCCCTGGTAGTTTTGTTTTCAAGTGTAGAAATGTGTAAATTCCCTGAGGTCAGGGACCTGCAAGCTTCCTTGTTTCTTTAAAGCATCTACTAAGTTTCTGGCCCATCCACAACACATACTTGGTATGTGGAGGCACTTGCAATGTTTGAAAGGACAGCATGCGTTTGCCATCAGAACTCACTGTCCATGCCTTTCTCCAAGCCTGACATGCAGCTCAATTCTAAAGTGACTGGCAGCCATTTACCCTCTCCTGCCTACAGGACCCAGCTTTCTTTCATTCATCCCTGTCTCTAAAATTAGCCAAATTCACAGGTGCTAACTGCCTGCACCTGCTTTCAGATTACACTTGCTGGGTGTTTCCCTCTTATGTCAACCCACGAGGTAATGCTTAAAGCTGCTCAGCTACTCCCCATCCTCTGCATGTGTAAGCTAGTAGTTACGGATGCACAAAGCTCTCCCATGGCAATTTATAGCAACTCCATCACTTAGCCAGCACTTCTCCTCTACATTAATGTTACCCAAAGCCAGAGCAAGGCCTTACAGTATCTGCACAAGGGTAAAGGAGAGAACTGTCTATTTGGATTTGAGCACAGTCTTTAACATAAAAAAATAAGCAGCTATGCCACTACGTAATTTTTGGCAGCTTCTACTGAAGGCTGAGCTCCAGTAAGCAACCCAGAGAATATCTGCACATGACATCAGAACACTTGCTGCCCAGTCGTCAAAAGCTCAGAGAGCCAGGCGGTGGTGACGCACGCCTTTAATTCCAGCACTAGGGAGGCAGAGGCAGGAGGATCTCTGTGAGTTCGAGGCCATTCTGGGCTACAGAGTGAGATCCAGGAAAGGCACAAAGCAAAACAGAGAAACCCTGTCTCGAAAAATTAAAAAAAAAAAAGCTCAGAGTGTCTCCTTCAAACCTCTCCCATTCCCAGTGACCCTCTAGCTCCCCAGGCCAGTGTACTCAGTCAACCATTTGCAGAACAAGTCATTTGCATGTGCAGTCTGCCCCAGCCCCAGAAGGATGGGGAAGAAAAGACTACAGGCAAAGACCACAGGCTGTTCATGAGAAATAAGGAACTGGCTGTGCATGGTGGTGCATGCCTGTAACCTCAGGACTTCAGAGGCTGAAGCAGGAAGATCACTCCCAGTTTGAGACCAGCCTGGGCTGCCATTATAAATTCCAGGCCAGCCTGAGCTACAGAGGAAAACTTGTATCGAAACAATCAAAACCAAAAGAAAGATAAAGCATTTCCTTAAATGCAGAAAGAGTGCTCATTTTTTAAAGATATAAGCAAGTAAACCAGAGAGTAAGGTCCCCCACTGTCCTCATGGTTCCCCAGACTCTGAGAGAAAGCTGACATCTGGTTGTGATACACCGCAGGGATCCTGGGCAGGGGTCCTGAGACCAGTACAGAGCCACTGACTTCTTACAGGAAACACGAGAACCAGCATGTCTAAGAGCCTGCCATGGTCTTTTTGAAACTGTCATACAGGCTTCTAATTCTCAATAACTTAGCTATTGTTTCCCAGTCACATGCCAGTCCCTCCCCGACACCCCTAATCCTGCAACATCACGCAGGTTCCACCCTTATATACATTTGCTCTCCGGGGTGACAGAGCAGAAACAAAATGGCTATCATGAGATGGTGTTTGCTATGCTTTCAAACTCTGGCATCCTATTAACAGTTTCTCAGCTAATGATGTCTGCTTATTTCCCCAGAGCCCAACACTGGGCTCAGCCCTCTTCTGGCTGTATTTTCTCCTGTATCTACCCTTCCTGTGCCCTATCACCTGTGGCTCCCACAGCATTCTATTATACCCAAACACTGTCTGCTGAAACACTCAGCAGCCCCCCACAGTGCTATTCAAAGGTGCTCAGAAAAGGAGACCTTTTGAGAAAGTGTTCAGTGCTACCGTCACGGGGCTGGCATCTGTGGTGCTGAGGAAGGCTTGTGAATGCCAACATCTGCTAGCCTTGACCTCATCTGTATGCTGGAATCAATGGAAAGTCCTGCATATTCACACCTCCATTCTCCAGGTCTCCACTCTCACAAAAAGCAAGTCAGAAATTGTCTGTTCAACAAAAGTGCATTGGATTTATGCCCACTGGGTTATAAAATGTGTGTCCATAATAAATTCTGAAAACTAGAAAACAAATCACATGGAGGGGCACACCACTCGAGCTAGACAAATTTTCAAGCAACAGAAAACACGATGCCAGAGACTTATAAACTTAAAGATTTTAAAAGGAGGTAACCCCAGGGCTAGTTAAGAGAGAAGCTTTAGGAAATGAAGCAACTTTGCTGGATCATCACAGGAACTGACCAAAATAGGCTTCTCTAGACTGGTCAGTAGTCTGAGAACACAGGAGGACTGCACCAACACACCACACACATGGCTGATCATAATTTGATAATCTTCAGAGTATTTCTTCCACAGCTATTGTACTTTTTATGAGCCTTGGAGGCACTAAGCCACAGATTAGACAATGGGGACCTAGCCTAAATGCTAAAAATGCTAAGTACAGTGGCTTCCATCCAATTCAATATTGTATTCAACACTGTGTCCTACGTAGGGGCAGACACAGGCTGAGTAAACTTATAGAGGCAGGGAATGGAGAGTAGAGCATTTTATGGAAAAAAGTGTGTGTGTGTGTGTGTGTGTGTGTGTGTGTGTGTGTCTGTGTGTGTGTGTGTGTGTGTGTGTGTGTGTGTGTAAAGACAGAGTAATATTTATACATAATCTGACTTTCAAAAATTTAACAAGAAGTATAACCATGCAAAAAAAATGTTCCTAGGACCCTTCCCGTGCCTTGGAAAGAACCCTTGTGAACAGAAGCCAAAAGAAGGTGCTTGTGTCTGCGTGTGGGAGGAGGTAGGAAAGCCTCCACACTGAGCACAGGGAATAATCTCTCAGCACAGGAAACATCCTCTAGGCATAGGAAGTAATCTCCCAACACAGGAACAAGTTCAACAGAGAAAATAAACACAACTTCACCAGCTTTATTTTAATAAGCAAATGCAAATTAAAGGAAACATACAATGCTTACCTGAACCTCTTGGATTGAATATTTAAAAATAAGCAACAAAATACTACTACCCAGTGCTGGGAAGACAGTGGAGAAACTAATGCCCCAGCACAGGCAGAGGAGTACGCATGGGAACAGCTTCTGTGGGAGCGTTTGACAACATGCTGCCTTGTTGGTCTAGGGACTGCATTCCAATACAGCACCCAGAGAAAGGAATGGCCCAAACATTGAAGTAGGGATGCAGTGTGGCAGAGGTCTCTTTCCCCTTTCAAATCAATCTCTGTACAGTCGGGGATGTGGCTCAGTGGTAGAACATTTGTGCGGCTGAATAAAGCTCCAGCACCAAAACATAAAATTTAACAAAAGGAAGAAAAATCAATCAAATCTCATATGTAAAGAATTAGATTTTAAACTATACTGTATTCATATAAGAACTACAAAGTAGTTGTAAAGGTGATATAATTACATATGAGCATGGAAAGATGGCCACAGCATATTAACTTTAAAAAGCAGCTTACAAAATTCTATGTGTCTATTACATAATCCATTTAAAAACAAAGTAGGTGCATGGGAGCATGGCTCTGTGGTAGATGGTATGTTTAACACGCTTGAAGTTCTGGGTTTAATCCAGGGAGAAAGAAAAAAATAACATATTGCATTAATACAAAGCAATTCTGGCAGGAAACATTAAAAAACTTACAGTATACATGCCAACAAAAAAGTACTTAACCAAGTTAAAAAGTTGCCAAAGGATTTGACCATCCATTTCTCCAAGGAACATGCATGCACAAATGGCCAGCAAACACATGAAAAGAAGCTCAGAAGGGTTCGTCAGCAAGGAAACATGACTCAAAGCTGGGTGAGCTGTCACACGCCTCAGAGTCCCAACACTTGGGAGATGAAAGCAGAAGAATCTGGAATTCAAGGCCAGACTCAGCTTCATGGAAAGTCTGAGGCCAGCCTGGGCTACACCAGATTCCCCTTGAAAAGGAAAGGGAGGGGGAAAAGAAAAAGGGAAATCAAACCATAATACGACACTATTTCTAATCCACTAGTACTGACAAGTCAGAGCCAGGTAGTAGAGAGTGCCTAGAATCTCAGCGCTTGGGAGGTAGAGTAGAGAGGAGTCCAGAGTCAGCCTGGGATACTTGAGATCCTGCCTCCAAACAGGCCCCTCAAGCAAGAAAGATTTCCGATAGTAGAGGATGCTTTAAAAAGAAAAAAAAGAACACTACACTTTGCTAGTGGAAAAGTAAAATGCTACCCCTACTTTGGAAAACAATTTGGCAGTTACTCAAAATGTCATATACAGAGTTAACACACAAACTTTTGTCTATATCCACTTTTGTCTATATCCCCAATAAAAGGAAAAACATAGCTCCACAAAAAAATGCACTCAAGTGTTTTCATAACAACTCTATAAGAACCTCAAATGGGAAATAATTGATACATGTATCAACCAACAATGAACAAAATGTGGCAAATCCATACGATGGATAGTGACATAAACCACGATGTGGATAAATTCCAAAAGCCTTAAATGAAAGCTAGTCTCAAGAGGACATAGATCACATGACTCCATTTGTATGAAATGCTTAGAACAGGCAAATCTCTGAAGACAGAAGCTGGTTTATTGGTTGCCAGGGATGGAAGGGAGGAAGAGTACTGGTAAGTGATTGCTAATGGTTTGGGGTGGGTTTTGTTTTTTTTTCAATGAAGTAATAAAAATTTCATTTTTTTCAATAAAGTCTCTCATCCAGGCTGGTCTTGAACTCCCAACTTAGTGAATGACGAATTTCTAATCTTCCTGCTTCAATTTCCTGAGTATTGGGATTAAGGCTTATGCTAGTGATTAAGCCCAGGGCCTCATGTGTGCTATGCAAACACTGTACCAACTGAGCCACATCCCCGATCCCAAGGGGTGAAACTTTTCTAAAATTAGATAATTGTAGTGGCTGTGCAACTGTAACTATCTGTAAAAATTATTAGGGGTTGGAAGGAGAGCTCAGAGATTAAGAGCACTTGCTGCTCTCGAGAGGACCTGGGTTCTGAGCACCCACATCAAGTGACCCAAGACTGCCTGTAACTCCAGCTCCAGGGGATTGGAGACCCTCTTCCAGCCTCTGAGGATCCCCACACACGGGCCGCAAACACACACTCAGGCCCACACATGTACACATACACATAAGGGAAAACTGACTCCGGCAAGTTGTCCTTTGACCTTCACATGGGTGCTGTGGCACACGTGCCCCTACACACACACACACACACACACACACACACACACACACACACACACAGTCAGTACAAGTTTTTTAAACTTCAGTGATTATCTGTGTATTTTATGGCAGCTTTGATTTTATTTACATTTTACAATGCTTACTAAAACTCACTGCTAAGCATGCTTGAGTGAGCACTAACTTCAGGATCTCACTATACATTAAGGACACGCCAGGGTCAAGGGGCTGAGGTAAGAGGACTGCAAGTTCAAGGCCAACTTGAACTATACAACAAAACCCTGTCTCAAAGCAAAAACCCAAAGTAAGAGCAACAGAATGCTACCCACCTTATAGTGCCTAGCTCCTGGTTTTAGTGGAACGGATAAACAAGAAAATATTTGTTGAGTTTTAAAGACTCAGAAAAAAACAAGGACTCAATAATACTGTTAAATACTATGGAGCCAGGCAAGATGGCACATGTCCATAATCCCAGCAGCTTGGGAGTCAGAGGCAAGAAGATAGTTTAAAAAATTGGGGCCATCCAGGGATACATAACAAGACCCGTGTCTCAGGAAAACAAAACAAAACAAAAACAAACAACGACAATAACAACAAAACTACTATGGCTGTAACCTTTATAATAAAAGAAAAAAACCAACCTATTTCTACTTTGGAAGTCCAAACAGGGCCTTCCACTTACACCACCACACATTCTTGACTGGTTTGTCATCACTTGAAAAGCGATCCTCTTCAGCTGAGACACATTCACACACACAAATGAAAGGCAGCTGAGGTCCCAGAGGAGCACCGCAAGTAATTCATGAAAGCCTCTGCAACTCTCCGGGAGCACTCAGCTCCGGTAAGCCTTCCCGACAGGCTCTAGAAAAGGAACCATAAACCTCAATTTGCAGGAGGAGATCAAAGCTTGCAGATACTCGGCCAAGGGCATCCAGGGTAAGAAGCGAAGTGAGAATTCAAACCAGAGTGAATGACTTCAAGCCCATGCAGTGCAGTATCCGGGGGAAACAGTCTATCAAAAGCTGGCTGCTTACAGAAACCAACTTAAAGTCCACGCAGGTGGGGTGAGGGGAGTGAGGTCTGGAGTGCAGCTGTCTGCCTGGCATGCACAAGGACCTGAGTTCGATCCCCACCATGCAGCAGGCAGGGCCCGAGCAGAGCCCACTACAGAGACAAACAGACTGATCTTAAAAACAAGTTATGAGAATAAACACTTCAAATTCAATAAACTGCTATAATCCCTATGATCAAAAACAAAGCATGAACAGAAACTTAAGAATTTTTACCGTAGTGCTTGTCAAAACTGTTAGCTGATGGGGTGTGACAGTCAGGTGGAGGTAACATTTTGCTAACATTCCTAAGGGCACATTAGTTTTCACAAGGGTGTCCCTGAATTCTTTTTGATGTTTAGACCGTCTTCTCTTGAAGCATCATATCACCACTGTCAAATTTTTCTCCTGGAGTCTGACCACAGTCCGGGTGGGGGCAGAGGAACAGTCGCTAAGGGTAAGCCGAAGGGCATCTGTGCATGGAGAACAATACTGTCGGAGAGTTACAGCTACCATTAAATATCCTCACGTTATGACAATGTCCGCAATGCAAACATCCAAACCTGCCTGGAACAGAAACTAGGAGACTCAGCAGGGGAACACGTAGTCTGCCCCAGGGCTGAACAGCCAACTAACCCCTACACCCTAGTTCAACCGGAGCCTACTCAGTTGATAAAAATCTTTGGGTTGTCTTTTCAAAACTACCAAGGACAAAATCATAAAAGGAAGCCTCTATCCTACTCAGTAGAGGCCCTGAGCCAGCACAAACAAGCTTACCATAGGTCAGGTCTACAGCCTTCTCCAGGCAATATACAAAGGTACTCTGAAAATGCAAACATTAGTTTCTTCCCTCTTAGGCAAACACTAACACCAGCCTGGAAAACAGCAGCCTGCTAGCCATGATGGAGCCAGAGTGGACCACAATACCCTAACCACTACTAACCCTGCCCTGGAATCCAGTCCTTCCCTTTGTCCGCCACCACCACTCTCTCTGTAGACTGTGACACTCCGAACCAATAGATGAAACAGAGAATCAGCAAAAGATGAAGAACGGCACAGGTGAGTTACAACCAATCAATATCTCTGAGAGTGCCAATAGCCTGCCTACTAAAATAACTATGTAGACCAGACTGTCCCTGAACTCGGAGATCAGCGTGCCTCTGTCTCCCTCCCAGGTGCCGGGATTAAAGATGTCTGGCCTAAAAGAATGCCTTTTTTAAAAGATGAAGGCCAAGGCAGAAGACTTCCAGATGTCAAAAATGGGCTGGAGAAAAGCCCAAACATGAGGACTGGGTCAGTTTAAAAAAAAAAAAAAAAAAAAATCTTAGAAAGAGCAGACCTTTCAGATCCAATCAAAGTTAGGCAATTATCCCTTATTTGTTAAAAACAACTGTTAGAGGCCAGGCATTGGTGGCGCATGACTTTAATCCCAGCACTCAGGAGGCAGAGGCAGGCGGATCTCTGTGAGTTCAAGGCCAGCCTGGTCTATAGAACGAGTTCCAAGACAGCCAAGGCTACTACCCAGAGAAACCCTGTCTTGAAAAATAAAACAAAACAAAAAACTGTTAGAGCCTTTTAACCAAGGAAAATACACAGACATGCTCACCATCTTCCTCCTCCCCCACCCTCATGATAGCCTTCACCAAGGCTCCTCACAAACAACAGGGGAGGATGGACCTATCACTCACTCCTTCATACATCTTTAAGTTAACATTCTACATTCCACATGGTCCTTGTCTTTACTGTTGCAAAGAGTATACTTCCTGGTGTACTGTGAACTCTGAGTTAAAATCAAACTTCATTCGTTCAATGCATCCACTCTGGTGGAAATGCCACGGCCATTCCCACACGACATCTGTTCAGAGAAATAAACTAAAGAGCTCGGTAAGAGCTGGGAACGGTACCTCAGGCCCTCTCCTTGACTTCATCTTTCCATTTACCTTCCACACAGTCCTCCATACTATGACCTCTATGCTAAAAGTCTACCCTACCCTATTTCTCTGCAATAAAGACCTGTAAATGTTTGAAATTTGAGCATATTACCATCAAAATCAGTCAAGAGTTTGTCGGAAATGTACACTGTGGTGAAACGGATGGTACTTTCTAGTTTGGTCCTTCTCAGCAGAAACTGATTAATGGAGGGAATGGGATCAGGTCCAGAACTCTACTGTTCTCACAGATTGGGTCTAGGCAGATGAAAATGAGAAGAGATTGTTTTTTCAGGTAAAATGCATCTGCAGGTGTTTAAAAATCATCTGACCATTCAATTAAGTCATCTTCACTGTTTTTGAAAGCAACGAGTGAAAAGCTTATCTGAAAAAGCGCTCCTTTCCCCGGTCATCAGTCACTCACTTTCTTGGCAGCTGCAGAATAGTGCAAGCATCCCTCTGCTTCTGCCCTGGCGATTAGTGGCCAACTAGAAGTGTGCCCCCTTTAAAGAGGGCCATCCTGAAAGAGGAGGTGGGGAGCAACCAGTAGGGCCCCTGGGCCATGGACATCTCCTCAGCAAGACCATTTAGGACTAAGAACACCCAAGGTGTCAGCATGGGTTCCCTTCAAGGATGGAGCCTGAGTGTCCCCTGAAGAGTCTTCAAATATCTCCTTATGCATCCCAGCTTGAAAGCCATAGCTCTCAGTCACCAGAATGGATGACAGACCTTGAGTTCAAAGGCACATAGAGATGACAGAGAAGAAGACAGAGCCTTTTTAAATTATCCAAACGCTAATACAGATTGTTTCACATACATATTGTCTGGGGGTGATGCACATGATTAGCACGGAAGCCCTGGGTCCCATCACCAGCACCACGAAAATGAATGAGTAAGCAGGTGAAAAGTGTTTTCATACTGTTTCATTTCAGAGGATGAGCTTCCAAATGAAAACCGAGCCTTCTACAAAATCAACACTGCGTTCCCTCTCCCGACAGATCATATTCCGGTTAGTAAGATCAAAATAAGGGCCCTAGAAACAGCTGCCACCCTACTACAAAGGCTACTGCAAAGCAGTGGGTCCCCAACTGTGACAGCCCATATATTCCATTCAGTTACTACAGGGTGGGGCTGGCTGCATCAGCAATTCTTCAGAGCTTCCTAGGGGAGTCTGAGGAGTGGGTCACATTCGGGAACCACCAAACGAATTAATATCCAAGCATAAGCATTTCTTTTTTTTTTTTGTGGCAGGGTGATGTATTATTCTGGCAGGGTGTATTATTCTAATTTGTAGGTTCATCCAGGTTAACTGCTGTTACTTCTCCCTCTCCTCTCCTCCCCTCCTCTCTACCACTAAGCTGCACCCCAAGCTCAGGATATTTTAACAAAAACCATCAGGCATTGTATCATATGTTGCAGGAGTCTATGCACATTAAAATACACCATCTTTTTAAACTTATTTAAAAAAAAAAAAACCAAAGCGAACCATTATTCACACATCACAATCTGATAATTAATAATCTGCCCTGGTAATCTTATGAGCGGGTGAGATGGTGTACAAAGCATGAATGGGAAGCATTGAATGGGAGGGCACATACGGACATCTCATTGCACACCAACATTTCAGATTAACTGGCAGAACTGAAGTCACAGGCTACATCTTCACACTAGGCGACATGGCTTTGATGGCTCTTATGCTTTTGTTTTTGTTTCGTGTTTTCTTTTAGGAAGTCAAGATTCACAATGCAGAAAACAGTCCAAACACAGCAAACATGTGCTGTGCAAACTTCTTAGAAGCACCAGGTGATGAATGAGGTAAAACCCATCTTCAATTGTCTGCTCATCCTCTGCTACTGAAGAACACTGGGGCCCGGCCCTTGCTCTCTTGGTGCCTTCAGCTGCCATGAGGTGAGCAGCCTCCTCCAATATGCGCGCGTGCATGATATGACACCTTGTCACGGACACTTCCAGAACTGTGACTGTCAGAGCTCTCTAAGGTATGTTCTAGGAATGGGATACTAACACATCCACCCTCTTACTCACTTCTCATCAAGGACTCAAAGACCCTGACTCCCCACATTGCACAGGCTGTTTTCTGGTCTTGACAACTGAGGAACACTTTGGATGAGTGTAAAATCCTTGTACCTCGCCCTGTATGTCATTTTGAGAAATATGATGACGGGCCAATTCTCTTGCCCTTCAAAAGTATTCAGTTTCTTCCAGGAGTCTTTGAGAAGGCATTTTTTTCATGTTTGAAATCTCATATTTTACAGAACTATATCTTAGAGGTGATAATCTTCCCGGAATGCTGGTGGGCTCTTCCAACAGGAGACTGCCTTGACTTCCAGAACACGTGCTTGGCATTAGCACCACACTTTCCCTTCTCTCCTCAGGCCTACCAATATGTAAACTCCTCCTGTCTGTCTTCTACTTCAAAAACACTTTCTGATCTTTTCTGACGTCGTGGAAAGGTTTTCATTTCACGGGAAAGAAGTCAAGCTATCAAAATCTAGAACAGCATGCCCATGCTTGGCCCTCTGCTCTGCCCAAGCACTGTTCACCCAATGAGCTCTGGGTACTTTCCATACCTTCCAGCAAGTCCCCAGCACTGCTCAAGTCCTGTTCTGCATTTAATGAGTACTTCCCTCTATTCAGACATCACATTACCTCCTGTTTTCTGATTCTGCTCATTTTTCTGGACTAGATATTTTAGATGGGAGAAAAAAATTTTAGTTCTGTCGTATCCAATGTGCCAAAGATCTAGAATGCACCTCTACAGAAAAAAAAGAATGCAAACAATCACAGAACCCCAACAATTTTCTTCATCCCTTCTGTCTCTGTTATAGGGCAAACTGCTTTCCCTTAAAAGGTATATCTAGGCCAGGCAGTGGTGGCGCGTGCCTTTAATCCCAGCACTCATGAGGCAGAGCCAGGTGGGTCTCCGTGAGTTCAAGGCCAGCCTGGTCTACAGAGTGAGATCCAGGACAGGCACCAAAACTACACAGAGAAACCCTATCTCAAAAAAACAACAACAACAACAAAAAGGCATATCTAAATCCTAAGGCCCAGTATTTCAGAATCTGACTACTTCAAGATAGGCTCTTGAAGGCTGGTGACGCTGGCAAAACAAACTGGATTCAGGTGCAGGCACCCCCCCTTGACAATGGTACGTGGTCTGTTGCAAATGAGATTGTATGAAAAAGGCAACGATTCTGCCCTTTATGTAGCCTACACTTTACTAGAAATGAAGAAGGCTCTTGGTGAAGCAAGTTTCAAAACCTACTTAAGAGAAATACAGTATTTTGCTGGTTCTGCACATAAATGAGGGGCGGGGGAATCATTTATAAGAAACTCTACTGGAGGCCAGCCTGGTCTACAAAGTGAATTTCAGGCCAGCCTGGGCTGTTACAGAGAGAAACCCTGTCTCAATAAAAAGGAAGAAAAAAAATCTAAATTACAACCCAGCCTAGCCAATGAGCAAATAAATTACCATTTGAATAGCTTGATATTTCTTTTGTTGAGGAAAAAAGGCATTTAGTGTTTTACTACAATTAAAAACAGGAGTTTCACTCTATGTTGGAAAAATCAGAATAGTGAGTTTTAAATTGTCTCAACTATGATTTTTATGTAACATAAGCGTATTTTTCCTATCCTTAGTCATTTTCAAAGCAAATTCACAACCAGAATGTCAGTACATTCTTGCAAAAAGGCTACCAAGAAAGACATCAGCCTGTTTTGCTTGAAGTGAAACTACTTGCCTGAAATCACATCTCTAGTGCACTGCAGGGCCCCATCCTGTGTCTGGAGCTAGTGAAGAAGACAAAGGAGAACTAAAGAATTAACTTTATACCTATTGCTTTCTCTTAACCACTGATAGGTCTTTCCATCCAACTGTATTTCTATCCAATAGGTTTTCCAAAGCTGTTGGTACTTTAAATGGAATTCATTATAAATAATTATTAACTGGAAAGTGATGTAACTCATAGGCAACCTACTCATTTTGCTTAATTTTTTTTCATTGTATGTATGTGTGATAAGCTGCATGTGAGTATATATACGGGCAAATACACATGTGTGTGCATGTATATGGAGGCCCCAAGGTTTACTCTGAGAATCTTCTCCTGTCACTCAACACTTAATTCCTGAGGCATGGTCTGAACTGAGAGCTCACCAATTGCAGCTAGTTTAGCTGGCTTGCTTGCACAGGTATTCCTTCCAGGCAGCCACCACACCCACCAGCTTTCATGTGGGGTTCTGGAGATACGAATCTAATCCTCAGGCTTCCATGGCCACTGCTTTATCCACTGAGCCATCTTCCCAGGCCCTTGCTTTATTTGAATACTCACGTTATGCAAATTAACTCTAGCCTGTTCTACTCTAACGCTGTTAATCCCGACCTGGTTTATAGACAACTTTAAAACTATGTTATGACCCAGAGACAAGAAAGAATAAAAACAAACAAACAAACAAAAAAAGAATCTCTGAAATGAGAAAACTCCCTTCCGTTCTAAAAATGAGTAAGAGAAAAAGTGAGTGAAGCGAGAAGTTACAGCAATGAGGAACAGTACCTATGCACCTGCTAAATGTTAAGGTTCTTAAGAAATTTCCTAAATGAGCAAAGGCTCTCCCAGCTACATGTGAGAAACTGCAATTCTGTTTCTCCGTTTTCCTGCACATTTTATATTAAGATTAGCCTCCAGGCATCTTGACTTTTGCATCTAAAAATAGATCTCAAGTATTTAGGTCAACAAAAATAAACATGGTCAGGAAAAGCAGGAATCAAGAAAGAAAAAAAAAATTACCCAGCAAAAAGAGGCATTGCTTTCTAGAAAGCCCACATCTAGGAATAGAGCCACAGACCTTCAGTTATCCTCTTAACGGGAGAGGATGATGTAAAAACTGAAGATGTATTTTCCAGGAGTAACAATCAGATTCGCAGCACTTCTGGAGTAGGCTTCAGACAAACCAGAACACCAGAAGTTGGTGGAACAGCCAAAGCCGTATGAATGACCACCACCCCAGAGGCTGTGACTCACACCAGCCTCCCAAGGCAAACTCAGTCACTTCCAGTCTCCTCCATATCTACAAGTCTCTTTGACAGTGATACTTAGCTCAACCTTTTCAAAAGAACCCTTAATATAGTATATTAAACTATATTAAAAAGCTTTGGTGGTTTAAGGCCAAATTAATACATAGTAATTCTTTTGTCAACAAAAATGTAAAAAGTCAATGGTCCTTCCCCTCCCCCCCCCCAAAGAATTAGCATTCTAGAAGTGTAAATCAGGTGTGTGAATGAGTAAAGGCTCGCTCCTGACAGAGAACCTGGGGCCAAACCCAGCTGTTTTCCCTTTCAGGTCACTGTCACAAAGAGATGCTGGCTTGCTTTTGTTTTCATTTTCTTTTGTGTTTTGAGACAGTCTCAAACCTCAGCAGCGCAGGCTAGCCTGGAACTTACTATGTACCTAGGCTGGCCTTCAAAACAAAGGTCTGCCTGCATCAGCCTTCTGAGTGCTGCCCACCTTTTTATTTTTAGGTAGATCTTACTCTGTTGTCACAGCTGGCCTCAAACTTGCAGCAATCCTCCTGCCTCAGCCTCTTGAGCACTGGGATTACAGGCATGAGCCAGTATGTCCAGGTTTAAGAAGAGATTTATAACTAGACACATAGCAGAAAGATAGCTACTCTTCTAGCCTACCGTGGAAGTGAGACACAACCACAGGACTGTTAGGAAATCATACATGAATACACACATTCATATGTGCACCCCTCCCCCGCCAGCCTCTGTCTCTCTGTCACCCACTCTCTTTGGGGCTACTCTCTGGAAAGGATACAGGGCAAATCCTACTTCGGCTCTTTCCTCCTTCCTGGAAGGGGATCCGACCATAATCCATACGCTAAATGCTACCTTAGACTTCAAGATAGAATAAGCGGCAACCTTGATGACATTATTCCACCCCATGATTCCTGCCTGCCTGCTGCGCTCAGGACAAGCAACGAGAGCAGTAATAAACTTCTATAGTGCTTACGCCACTGTGTTCTCTGTCTCGTGAAGCTGATCCCAAACCTCAATGACACGCTTCACTAACACCAAAGCAGTAACAGTGACAGCAAAAGCAGCAATTGTAATTCCACTAGCGCACACACACACACTGCTAACCCTCACCACAGGCCAGAAAATACAATAGGGGATTGGTAGCCTTTTTTTTTTTTTTAACTTTAGTAGTTGCACAACCCCTGTGAGGTGGACACTGTAAGTCTCATGGCCTCAAGGATAGTCCATCTGAAGTCCTGGAGTGTATCGTTATTGGTAACCCTCCCCATTTAAAACACACACACACACACACACACACACACACACACACACACAC